>JASDDO010000008.1:129775989-129987031 GCA_030015575.1 Agapanthus africanus | reverse complement strand
TCTCGTAAAAGCAAACCTTGATTTAAATTAAATAAGTATTTTTGTATATTTATTTCCAATCAAAATATATGTTATGATTTGATAAATAATGTTGAGGTTTGATAAATAGTGTTTGATATAATAAACAATGTTACAGCTTAATCAATAGTATTATAATTTGATAAACAATGTTATTGTTTGATAAATAATATGATTTGATATACAATATTACGGTTTGATAAATGATGGTATGATTTGATAAACGGTGTTATGATTTAATAAATATTGTTGTGATTTGATAAATAATGTTACAGTTGTGTAAGCCTTGAGAAAAGGTAAAGTTGGTGGTTTTGAAAAATTATCCGAATTAAAATACGTTTAGGCTTGAAACATTCATATTTTCAAAGTATTGAGCTTTTAACCATTTTAAAAATACCGTGGGTCTAAAAATAAATCACTTCTCAAAACAAGTCCTGAAAACAATTTTCCCTTCTCGAAAGAGCCCGGTTCGTTTACGTAATGTGGAAATGGAAGTAGATGATTTTTTAAGGTAGTCAATTTCTCTAAGGAGCATGGGAAAAATTCCATAGTATTTTTTTTAATATATCGACTAACATGTAACATGTGCCATCAATTTTGGCCATACTATATGGTTCCATAATTACAAGCATATAATATGAAGGAATATGCCCTTAAAATAATGAACCACCTATCTTTCCATTCAACCGACCAATTTTAAATAAATGTTTTTGGGGCATGTGTAACTCGAGTATTTTTACCTATATAGCATGCATCATTTCCATCAACTCAATCTTTATCAATTTTGACGGTATCATGGTTCCGAATGTAAATTCTTTATCTTCAATAAGGGTTGAGCGATGGATAGATCAACTTGAGTTGTATTATGTCAGGACCCGGTTCTTGCTCACGGAGCAAAGTGCCACACGGAACAAAGTGCCACGCCAAGTGTCGTGTTAAGTGGGCGGGGGCCACCTCTTGAATCCGTGGGGGCCACCTCTTGAGTCCGTGGGACCCACTGTAGAACAATGGGGACTCTTCGGAATACATTCCGAAATGGGGCTGATCTGTACTATAAATGGAATGATACCACTTTTCAATACAGAGACGCCTTTTAAGTGAACCGGAACTACAGGAGCTTAAGAACTCCGTAGTTAAGCGTGCTCGGGCCAGGGAAGTCTTGGGATGGGTGACCTCCTGGGAAGTGGCCCCTGGTCGGGTCTGGTTCGCTCTAAAAGGAGAAAAACCGTGCGATTTCGGCCAAAGCGGACAATACTCTCTGTATTGGGGGTGGAGCGTGACAGAATGGTAACTCTCTGTATTGGGGGTGGAGCGTGACAGAATGGTATCAGAGCCGGTCCCTCAATAGTAGGTCTGTGTTCGAGGACGAACCATTGTTCAAAGGTGGGGAGAATGTCAGGACCCGGTTCTTGCTCACGGAGCAAAGTGCCACACGGAACAAAGTGCCACGCCAAGTGTCGTGTTAAGTGGGCGGGGCCACCTCTTGAATCCGTGGGGGCCATCTCTTGAGTCCGTGGGACCCACTGCAGAACAATGGGGACTCTTCGGAATACATTCCGAAATGGGGCTGATCTGTACTATAAATGGAATGATACCACTCTTCAATACAGAGACGCCTTTTAAGTGAACCGGAACTACAGGAGCTTAAGAACTCCGTAGTTAAGCGTGCTCGGGCCAGGGAAGTCTTGGGATGGGTGACCTCCTGGGAAGTGGCCCCTGGTCGGGTCTGGTTCGCTCTAAAAGGAGAAAAACCGTGCGATTTCGGCCAAAGCGGACAATGTATTGGGGGTGGAGCGTGACAGAATGGTAACTCTCTGTATTGGGGGTGGAGCGTGACAGAATGGTATCAGAGCCGGTCCCTCAATAGTAGGTCTGTGTTCGAGGACGAACCATTGTTCAAAGGTGGGGAGAATGTCAGGACCCGGTTCTTGCTCACGGAGCAAAGTGCCACACGGAACAAAGTGCCACGCCAAGTGTCGTGTTAAGTGGGCGGGGCCACCTCTTGAATCCGTGGGGGCCACCTCTTGAGTCCGTGGGACCCACTGTAGAACAATGGGGACTCTTCGGAATACATTCTGAAATGGGGTTGATCTGTACTATAAATGGAATGATACCACTCTTCAATACAGAGTGGTATCAGAGCCGGTCCCTCAATAGTAGGTCTGTGTTCGAGGACGAACCATTGTTCAAAGGTGGGGAGAATGTCAGGACCCGGTTCTTGCTCACGGAGCAAAGTGCCACACGGAACAAAGTGCCACGCCAAGTGTCGTGTTAAGTGGGCGGGGCCACCTCTTGAATCCGTGGGGGCCACCTCTTGAGTCCGTGGGACCCACTGTAGAACAATGGGGACTCTTCGGAATACATTCTGAAATGGGGTTGATCTGTACTATAAATGGAATGATACCACTCTTCAATACAGAGTCGCCTTTTAAGTGAACCGGAACTACAGGAGCTTAAGAACTCCGTAGTTAAGCGTGCTCGGGCTAGGGAAGTCTTGGGATGGGTGACCTCCTGGGAAGTGGCCCCTGGTCGGGTCTGGTTCGCTCTAAAAGGAAAAACCGTGCGGTTTCGGCCAAAGAGGACAATACTCTCTGTATTGGGGGTGGAGCGTGACATATTAGCTAACCCATTCTCTATAAATTGCAACTGAGCCACATTCTTCTTATTGAATAACCCATGAAAAATACTACAAATTTCGGAATTTTTCACGCTAGCAAGCTTGCAACGCATAATGTGGTCAGACAACTCATGAGAGATGGTTCTATTCACACTACTACAAATAAGGGTTGCCCATACGGATTTATCCGTAGGAGCAAACCGCTGCCCCTACGGAACAAGAAAATACCCTGTAGGTACAAACGTCGTAGGTGCAAGTCGAAATCTTGAACTTACCCCTACGGACTAAATATTGCCCCTACGGAGTAATGTGTTGGTCCAGTTTTCCCTACGGATTAGACCGTAGGGACAAAAAAGTTATTTTATTTACAGTTTTATAAAATAGATTAGGTGTACCTACGGATTAGACCGTAGGGACAAAAAATTTATTTTATTTACAGTTTTATAAAATAGATTAGGTGTACCTACGGACCTATCCGTAGGGCCAAGTAGTGGCCCCTATGGATAAGTGCGTAGGTATATATCCGTAGGGACAAAATATCAGGATACCTGATATTTTGCCCTTACGGATACCTGTGTAGAGGCATTTGTTTGCCCCTACGGATATATCCGTAGGGGAAAGCTTAACCCCTGATACTGAGATCATAGGGGCAAAATATCAGGTATCCTGATATTTTGCCTCTACGAATAAATCTGTAAGTACATAGTTGGGCCCTATGGATTAATCCGTAGGGGCAATAGTGGGCCCTACGGTTAAATCCGTAGGTACATATTATCAAGTTTTTTAAAAAAAAAGGGTTGCCTATTTTTTTCTCGTCCTGTGCACAATAATATATACATCGATCATATATAAAATTAATCATCACGCAGAACATATATCGCAGTATTCATAATCACATCACGCATAATATACAAAAGAAACCAACAAGCAGAATATGATATCAATATAAACACGCAAACACCACCAATATCAATATCGTCCAAAATGCAGTACAATATGTATCATATAAATAAATACATGTTTAAAATATAAGAATCAAAAAGCTGCCCTAGCTCGGTCCAGCTCCACCTCTGATAAACGCCAGAATCTGGCGCGCCTGCTCCTCGGTTAATAAATCATGCAATGCAGAACGTGCGGGAGTCTGAACAGGCTGTGGAGCTGGCAATGTGGTCTGCGCAGCCGCCGTCGAGGCAGTGGCTTGCGGAGCCGCGGCTGCGGGAGTCTGAGCGGGCGGTAGAGCTATAGGAGCTCTCTGCGGAACCGCAGCCGATGTAGTGGCTTGCGGAGCCGCAGCCGAAGGAGATGCATGTGGAGGCTCGGACGATGTACCCTGTCGCGTCTGGACCTACGTGTGTAATAAGCGAGTAAGAACTGTGTGTTATTCGAATTCGTATCATTATCAAGTTATTTCGAAACCACAATCTATGTATACTTAGGGACTTATGCCTCGTTTGGATATCTAGTTTGGAAAACCGTAGTTTATTTTAATTAGTATGATTAATCAAAGCTAAGTCTACAACCAAATAAGCTCAGGCTATGTACTAATATTGGATATGTTGTTATCTATAATAAGACATAATATTTTACTATTAAGTAGTATATATACCAGCATCTCCTTCAACTCCTGAACGGTGGCCTTCAAGATCTCCAGTTCCTGCTGGAAACGTCGCTCACTGGAGATGGAGGAAGTAACCGCCGGGATGGAGTCCAATCTCATATGAGCCCTGCTAGGGCCCAGTCCTCAGCCTCTCTCCCAACGTCCGTGGTGCCCTCCGTGTGCGGCGTCCAGGACTGAGGTCAGCAGCATCGGATCGCTCTGTCCGGTAAAATCGATCCCCGATGCCTTGGCCTGCCCAACCACCTGCTCCTACACCAACATTAACCAGTAAAATATAAGTATATCATTTAAATTTGAACCTTTCAAAACTAAAATTTCAAATAGGGGTTGAATAAATATTAACACTTACGCAATACTCCTGGGTAGCGACGTTGGGGTATCGAAGCTCGCCCGTGGCAGGATCTGTCGAGGTGCCGTGGACGGCAAGATATGCGGACAGCACGCTCGGTGTACCACCTTGCGCCACGGTCTGAGCTCTCTGCAATATTAGAAAATAACTCTTAATATTAGATATATTAGAAAATAACTCTTAATATTGCATTATATCACAAAGGCCGATCTATTGTAATTTACCGATAATTCCATGGCTCGAGTAATATTTCTTGAGCCACCTGTATAAGTGGGGCGGCCCCTCTTCGCCGACTTCCTATTCTCTATATTTTGAGCGGCATGTTTCTGCACAACACATTCACATTTAGTTTTCTAATTAAGGAACACAAAAAAATAAATTATATACTAAACAATGAATTACATTTAAAATACATACCTGTTTGCATTGGGAATCGAAATATTCGCACAATAGAGGTCATGTTTCTACGTCGACTCTCGCAAAGGCCGTAGTAGATAGGAGGGCTGCTCTCTCTGCCTCGGGGGTCGCCATCCACAGGGAGTAGCAGTCGGCCTTCAGCTCATTCCTATTGTATCGGACCTTGGTCTGCATGTTCTTCATCAGGCCATTGTACAGAGCATGAATGTCGAGCACCCTCCCAGGATGATCAGGGTCAGGTACAGGCTGAAAATTGTAATCCAACTGAAAATACAAAAAAAAACATTGTTATTAGATTGCAAGTGTTAATAATAAATATATTGGATAAATCAAATGAAAATATATATTAATACCCGAGCCTGATCAAAGAAGAGGGTGAATGAGCGCCGGTGCTGGTCGCCCCACTCAACATGAAGTGGATAGTTCTTCATGAGCCAGCTCTCATCCCCCATATACCGGCCGAACCTCTCGGCATAAGGACCGGTATAGTGATAATCAGGGGTAAAAAAGAGGGGGAATGCTGCCTCCCCCTAGCTCTGTCAGGCCTCAGCCAGTGGAACTGATTCGGGCCTCGAGTCCCCCTCTGGGAATGGGGAGGCCCTACGTCTGCAAGAAATATCAAGACAATCAGTATTAAGACAAAGTTGTATTAAGAAATCAAGGTTAAACGAAAATTGAAGTGTGATATATACCTCCGGTGACTGTTCCCCTCCGAAAGACGGCGCACAAGACTGCGATGTCTTGGCACTGAGATTCGGGGCAGATGCTAATTGGTGCTATCCGTCCACCTCTCCGAAGATGCCAAGTTGATTTATGGCACCATGTATCGAAGGTTTAAACGGATGCGTCCGATGTAGCAGACTTCGTCAGATTCCCCCTCGTTTGAGGGGGGTTTTGATTATGGGGACGCTCTTCCCTGCAGGCGCAAGCCCCTGCAGTTAATTACGCTACCGCATCGCGGTGACAACTTTCTCCTTCTCCAGCTGGTCACTTCGTGTCGTGGGTGTTTGTTTTGTGTTTTGTTGCCCGTGGATTGTTTACGGAGACTGAGTTATGTCGTCGCCCGTAGGGCGTGGACTAGTCCAAATCCGTATCTTCTTAGATTTGGGTTTGGGGTTTTGGTTTGAGGATACGTTAGCCATATTTGAGGCTAAGATCAACTCAAACGTTTGTTAAGGATACGTTAGTCTAATTTGAGACTAAGATCAACTTAACGGGATCGTTTAGATCCGACAAAGGAGTGTTTTAGGCTCCATTGTTCCAGTTTAGGGACATAGTGGTCCATCGTATATGTGTGGCCGTCGGGACCCATCACCTCTCTGACGACGTTGAGGGATTACAACGACGGGTGTCAGAGGAGTTCAGAGATGTACCCTCGAGCCAGAGTTAATTGGGGGGATTCATAGTCCAGTCTGTTTGAAGGTTTAAGGATACGTTAGCCATCTTTGAGGCTAAGATCAACTTATACGGGATCGTTTAGATCCGACAAAAGAGCGTTTGGGCTCTATCGTCCCAGTTTAGGGACATAGCGGTCCATGGGTAGTTTAGGGACATTGCGGTCCATGGGTAGTTTAAGGACATTGCGGTCCACGGGTAGTTTAAGGACATTGCGGTCCATGGATAGTTTTAAGACATCTCGGTCGAGGTTAAGGATATCGTAGTCCATGGATTTAAGGACTCCACAGTCCGGTATGTGCTCTGGATGCTTCACACGGGTTCACTGCCGTGCTTGGCGAGGACCAGGCTCCGCTCTGGACGTTTTCCGCGGGGTCAAAGATTGACGTTATCCGCGTTCCACGTACCCAGGAATTTTGCATTAGACATGGGTTTAAGGACCCCACAGTCCATATCAATGTGTGGTCGTCGGGACCCGTCACCTCTTTGAAGACATTGAGGGATTACAATGCCAAGTATCAAAGGAGTGAAGAGATGTACCCTAGAACCGGAATGACTTAAGTAGTCCTTGGCCCGATTTGGGATCAAGACCGATTAATTATGTTACGAGCCCATTAGCCCAGTTAATTATGAATTGAAGACTCATGGCCTAGCTTGGGCTAAGTCCGATCATGTCTGAAATATTGGCTTCTTGTTGGTCCATTGAAGGAGAGGTTTTGCCTCTATCCATTTAGCCAATTGGGCCAAAGCCTAGTCTTAAACACTACAGAGCAATCAGTGTTGAACATTGGGAAAGAACTTTGAGGGCAGAGAACCAAGCTCTGAAAGAGAATTAAATTCTCAAAAGAAAAGAAAATAAACGAAGAAGATGAAGAAACACCATTCTGTTCTAGAGCTAAGCTATATTTTTAAAGGATGGGGGGGTCGTTTTAACTCCCCCGAATCCCTAGGCGATCCGACGGCCGTTAGGCTGGCACCGTTGCACTCACATGCAAGGCATGCGAGAGCAACAATGGAGAGCATTTGTTGTCCATAAATAAATAATTTGAGGAAATTCCCACGTGTTAAACATGTGAGTGCTCTGGTTACATTCTGGTGGTAGAGCTCATAAGCTAAGCACGTGAGCGCCCCTGCTATATATGTATATGGAAGCACTCACGTGATAGCATGTGAGTGCCTCAGCTTGAAGCGCTGTCTTCTAATAGAATTAAATTCTATTCAGAAAATATTTTCCCCTAATCTTTTTAATATAAAAAGATTTTCTCTGTTAATCAGAGAGCCTTTGGATTTAAAATCCAACAGTGATTATAATATCACCGATCAGATCATCTGATAGAATTAAATTCTATGTTAGGAAAATATTTTCCTAATCTTGTTAAACAAACAAAAAATATATTCTTTGTTAAACAGAGAGCCATTGGATCAAAGATCCAACGATGATTTAAATATCTCCGATTGATTATAAAATCAATCAAGATCTCTCATTTAGAGATTTTCTCAAACAAATTGATTTTTCTCTTCTCCCATATAAAGGATCTGAGACTCCAAGTCTCACATACACAATACCCCTCATAAGCTTTTGCGAGATAGAAAATATTCTTCATAAGCTTCCACAAAAATACAGAGAATTCAATTCTCTTTGAAGAAAATCATCTCCCTGCTCAAATCCTAGGTAAAGAAAATATAGAGATAAAACAATCTCTTTTACCTATCATATACATATATAAGGGTTTAACCTTTTAAAAGAACTTAGTTCTTCCTTCAGTTTTGAGATCCATAAGACAAATCTCCCATAAAGAGAATTTAATTCTCATAGGGAAGATCTCGTCCTTTAAACTCAAAGATCTAGAGGAGAACAATATTGTTTTACCACCTCCATACGAATAGAAAGAAAGAACAAAAAGAAGAAGAAAAGAGGGAGTTTTATACTCCAGGAACTTAGTTCCTTCAAAATATGTTTCATAAAAAAAGATAAAAGAAAAGAAAGATGGTTCTTTTATGAAGAAATTAAAAGAACTTAGTTCTTATGAAAATGAAAATGACAGAAGGAAACCGCAGCTCACGTGATATGCATGTGAGCGCCAAGAAACAAATCAAAGAGGAGTGTCTCACGTGAAAGGCACGTGAGCGCCCAGGACTCAGCGGCTCACGTGAAAAAGCATATGAGCGCCCAAAACTCAGTGGCTCATGTAATACACACGTGAGCACCTATGAAGACAGCGGATCACGTGATATCCATATGAGCGCTATATGAGTGAGTGCTTAGCACTACTTACGTGATAGAACGTGACCGCCAAAGAAAACCAGCGACTCACATGATATCACGTGAGCTATGAAACAGGAAAGATATTATATCCCAAGTTGAAGCTTAAGTTTCTGGGCCCAGTGATTAGCACTGTTGGGTTATGTAAAGCTCAAAACAAAATATATGTCCTAGTGCTCAGCACTGTTGGGTAACATAAAGCCCAATGTTTAGTCTAAAATAGACTAAGTCCCTGAAGTTTTAAACTTCTTTGATTTAAAAAGTCAATCGAGCTCATAAGTTCATATATTTTAAGTTGGCCTTAATCTAAAACAAGATTAATGGTCCTTAACCATATTTTAAGTTGATCTTAATCTAAAACAATATTAACGATCCTTAAACCTCTGAACCGATGTCAGATATAGTTGAGGTTCAATTCTAAATATGAGATTTACGGATTTGGACTAATCCATGCCCTACGGGCGACCATATTAATCTTCGTATATAATCCATAGGTAACCCCAAAATAAACAATATATATAACACGATACGAAGTGATATTTATAGAGAAGAAGAAATTTGTTATCGCTCTGCGATAACATAATTATCTGCAGGGGCTTGCGTATGCAGGAAACAACGTCCCCACAATCAAAAACCCCTCACATATGAGGGGGAATCTGATAAGTTCAGCTACATCGGTCGCATTCGTCCAAACCTCCGATATACGGTGGCATAAATCAACTTGATATCTTCAGAGAGGTGGACGGATATGTTCCATATAGCATCTACCCTTAGATTTAGGCTGGACACGCTCCCCGCGCCCCAGTTCCTCGTTTCCGGCGGTAAACACATGCATTTAAAGTAACACGCACATATTTTATGCATGCATAATACGATTATGTTTCTCATTGATATCCTATGGTTCGTTTTACGACATGTATTCTAACTCATAAGTTTCAAAACTAGTTTTACTTATTATGAGTTAGCGCATATTTTTAAGTTTTTCATTGAATATCTTTTTCAAATCATGCTTTTATGTATGAGTTGAGCTCCGCTATCAAAATTGTTCATTTTCAATTGATATCAACTTATACTTGACTCCACATGCCATTAGAACTTGTTTATATCTTGCTTATGTGGATATTTGTGCATGTATCCTTACTTTACTTTGCATATCTTTTATATACATGCTTTTGGATACGAGTTGAGCTTTATTTTCAAAATTTGTATTTTACTTGTGCTCGTATCCATTTCCTAGTGATCTCCTATGTATACATTTAGGAGGAGTGATTCAAATATTTGATTCGCTTTAAGTGTACGCATATATTTAGAGGAATAGTTCAAACGTTCTAGTTTGCTTAAATACCCTTTTTGATTATGTCAAAAAGGGGGAGAATAATAGGAGTTTTTAGCATATCAATATCAGATATTTGGTTTTATTTGATATGAATATATTATTTCCTATTCATATTTTGTAATTATCAAAAAGGGGGAGATTAATGACTTATGGATTTCAATGATCATATTATTTGGTTTTGATGATAACCTAAACATGAATAATTTGTTTAATGTCATTTGATTTTCTTGTTTTACCTTATTGACACTAAACTTGTAAACACTTGATGCTTAGCTTGCTTATCCTATATCTTGTGTATACCGAGTAATATATCAATATCACATACTATACTTGTGTTATATTCTTGATATCGATATATTACTCTCATTCATTGTTTTAGTAATTCGCAATATGAATTTGTATATACATGTGATCTATATCTTGCTTCTCTTATACCATGTATATATAGTTAGTATATCAATATCTCATACTTTAAGAATTGAGTTATATCTTGATATTGATATACTATTCATAAATATGATATAAAAAACAATGAATGTTCATATACTTGTGTTTACTATCTTACTTATATTTCATAATATTGTATATGATATGCTTGGTCATGTTTGAGATTGGTTTTCAGGATATTTTCACGACACAAGCATACAAAGGAGGATGGAGGAAATTGAGCTTAACCGATATATCTAATGGATGTTGGAGGATATGAACATGTGCTTCACAATTTGCATATTCAAGCTTCATGATGCTATGTAGCAAAGGTTCAAGAGATTCAAGAGTTCATGTTACGAATAGCCAAGAAGCTAGAAGCTAGAAGCCAAGTCCAAGTTTTTGAAGCGTCAAACATCAAAGTCAAAGCGAAGTTCATTTGAAGATCAAATATCGACTTCAAAACACAAGTGAGTGAAATGGCGTGTTCGAGTTTGAAGCGTCAAGTGTCGAAGCCAATTTGAAGATCAATCGACCAACCCAAGTTCAAGCGAAGCGCCAAAGTTTCAGGAGCTCGAGTCAAGACGACGAAGATTCAAGATTTCGAAGAAATGCAATATCGACATAGGAATCTTTGTAAGTATCAATCGATTATGATTTATATTAATTAGAGATTTTGAACACTCACACACGATTGCACAAAAGTTTTACAAATATCGAGTTTTTCGTTTTCGAAGTTTTCATTTTTCAGAAAACCTAAACTGTTGTTTTTGTGCGAGGCCAGATGTCTTCCTCGTTGAAGTTCAGACGTCTGTTCACTGTTGATATTTGATATTTCAGATATGTTTTTCAAAATTAAGATGAGACGGATGTTTGAAGGTCAATGGACCAGACGTCTGTTGAAGGTTTTCAAAACATATTTTTATAACTTCAGGCATCTGCCAACTTGAATTTCAGACGTCTGGTTTTGGCTCTGTGCTTTCCAGTAAAGAACACAGACGTCTGCAGTTCATCGGGGAAGTCGTCTGATGTTATATTTTTGTCAAAACTTTTTTTTGCTTCAGACGTCTTCCCATTGTTCTTTAGAAGTTTGTGCAAAAGTCTCGGGTTGAAAATAGTTTTAACTTCAGACGTCTGAAGGTCATTATGACAGACGCCTGAAGAAGAAAAGTTTTCAAAAATATAACCATTGGGTTACTTTTTTTAAAAGGCCAGACGTCTGCCCCGATATTCTTTAGACGTATGCCGTGAGCGTTTTCTGCTGACTTTGACCCTAACGACTAGTTTTTTGGGGGGGCTATAAAAATGTTTTGTGTTGGTTTTTAGAGCATCAATCACTTAGATATTTCAGTTGCTTATATTCAAAAGTGATCTTCAAAATAAATATCTCATCTCTTGTGAGAGTTTGATCAAATCTTCATTTGTTTACCTAAAATCACTCCCACACACAAAATCACTCAAGAGCTTATAGTTTGATACTCTATTCTCCTTGAGTATTAGTGGTTCAATTATAAAATTCCTTTGAGAGTAATCTTGAGCTTGTATTTTGCCTTCTTTCTTCATTGAAAGGATTCTTGAGTGCAAGAATGTCTTGTAAGAGAGAAGTGCTTGTTGAGAGAAGAAGTGCCCAAGTGTGAGCATGTGTGGTTGTATTGAGAGAGATGCGGGAAGAGTTTATAAGAAGTGTTGTTCATAGTGGCGAATAAGTGCAGTCTTTTGAGTATACGTGTTGGTTTGGACTCCCCGTAAGCGGGGTTTTGGGTTGCGTACGGGCAAGGTGTCTCTCTCTGAAAAAGACGTGCTTAGTGGAACGGACTCATGCGCCTAAAGAAAGTGGACTAGGGGATCTTCCAAACTACTATAAAAACGACTTGTGTTTGCGATTGTGTTTGCAATTTCTCTCTTGCTTTATATTTCCTATTAGCTTAGAAATTACTCAATTGCATGCTTGTTCCCTACTTGTTATATTTGCTCACTACTTTCTCTTTATTCTAATTGCTTATACTTGATATTGCTCTTATTTGCTTATGCTCTTTGTTCACAATTATAGTATTGTTTGATATCATCTTTTTGCAATTGTGTTTTATATTAGCAAGTGTTTGTTAGAATTTTTAATTTGGGTATATCGGTAGTGTATTCCTATTCACCCCCTTCTAGGAATAATTTCATATATATGATTAATGTTATGTGCGTGTACATGATTAGATATCCGTACTATTTGAGCTATGTGTCTGTGTACGCGACTAGAGGTCCGTACTGACCATTGTTGGAAATTTGGTTGTCATCGTACGTGGCGAGATTCCGTACTGGATGAGATGAGGATGGTTTGCCGAATTCGGCCTTTTATTATTTGACTCTTGAGGTCTTACTATTTACCCCGATTAGAAGATTACGAAATGCCAAGCTTATACCCCTTTTAAAACTAACGATTCGTTTTCTATTTTAAAACCATAATGCGAGGATGCGCTGCTAATTTCAAAGGAATATCGATTTTAAAAATATCGCAGCCTCCTTATTTCTAATCAATGTTTCGTTCTATTTTAAACTATAATTGTATTATTCATAAATATTATTTCATTTACAACGCTCACATTACGTTTGCTTTACTCGTTATCCGCTCGAGCTTTGATTATTTTATTAGTTACGCTACGTTTAGACTATTCGTTCTTAATTGCCTTGTATATTTAGTTTACAATACCTTGCTTGTGCGCTTCTTAGTCGTTATAATTCACGCCTCGTATGCTGGTTTACAAAGCCATGGTTAATATTTCTCTTGTTATTCTTGTACGAACACACTTGGTAGAACATTAGCACAACTACTAATGATTGCCATATGGCACAATCACAGACGCGCATGCTATACTACACATCATTAGTACTGCCATGACACTGTAGAAATTTCTATGCTTATTCGTGTTGTAATTATATCCATGATAGTATTAAAGGCTACTTATCATATTTCATTATTCGAATGCCATTATTCGGTATACTCGTGTATTTTAGTTTCCAACTGCTGCAAAGATGAATTATGCTTTGTTGATCTTATGAACTTGATATTTTCTATCGGATTTGAGAAACCACGGTATGATTTATAGAACTTGCTTATGTTGAAATGGTGATTTGACACCCTCTATTAGTTTTCTATGAATTTATGGTTTGATGTTATCCGGTAATCGAGGTGGGGATGAACTGATTACGGATACATGGTGTACCGGTTTGATGTTATATGGTAATCAAGGTAGGGATGAACCGGTTATAGATACATGTTAGAACACGGTGGATATTCGGAGGATACCGACCGGGGTTATATGATGAGATTGAGATTTCAAGTGTCGATGATGGACACAATTTTGATGATGATGATTTTATGACTGATGCTTTTCCATGTTTGCGCGATCCGTTATGATGTGCTAATATTTACTTATGCTATATATATATATATATATATATATATATATATATATATATATATTGTATTAGTATTATACCTTATGACTAGTAGGTAGATCGATATATATTCGATTTCTACCTTGTGATATCTTCCTACTCACGAGTTGGTAACCCATCCCGTTGTGCCATAGTTTCTTGCAGGACCGATCGCTCGGATCTTTAGCGGCTTCATCGGCACACATTTCTCTTATTGGGGTGATCGCATTTTGCTAGATGGGTTGTGATGTGTATCGTAACCGCCTCTTATATTATATGTTTTCTTTTTTAATCTAATATAACTCCATCCATCACTTGTATATTCTGTCACTTGGAGACGAAACTTATATGCTTATTGTTTTTTGTGTCCTACTCGTATGGAGTCGACTTGATGGTATTTATTTATAGTGTTATTATCTTCCGCTTGTTATTTCGCGTCTTGGGTGTCGTATATTGTGTGGATTGTGTCTCCGCCGTGTGGGCGTCGAGCTTGCTCTCGTATGTGGATGCTTAATTATATTTTTATCGTTGCACATGGTTTTATTTAAAATTTACAAAAGAAGTGTTGCCGAATTTTTAAACGACAAAAATGCTTTCTAATATTTTTTAACCAACTTTACTTAAACTTTTCAAAACAAACTTGATTTCATTTTATAAATCTTTTTCTAAAACTTTACCTCTATTTTCCAAATTATTATTGTCTCTTCTTTAAAAATGTATTTAATACTTTCAATCATAGGTTTTGTCCTGCCTTAGGCTTACTTGGGGCTTATTTGGGTTACGGATCCCATGGGACTTCACGTGATCCTTATGTCGGTCGTGTACCTTTTCGGGCCGTGACACATATTCTGGGTTCTCATTAAACAATTTCAAACCGTACGACACGGCGGGAATGTATATGTGATGATATATTATATCGACATATACTGACAGCTAGAAACTATCCCCTTATTGAGGTCTCTCCAACTGGTGGATGAGACAATTGGAGCACAACACAGTGCTGTTTCATGATCGTGAAGCCACGGCATACATAACGAGTTGGCTGACGATGCTTATATTAATGAGTGTAAGGTTTCTCATATCATACCGTAATTGCGCAACAAATTATTAAGTTCTATTTTGCTGAAATTTCGCACGAATGTTATACCGATAAGTTTAAAAGGGAGGACTGCACATGTGATGCCAGCATAATAAGAAGAGTTATTTACCAAAAAACACCATGTGGTTTGATCATTTTAGGAGAATAACGAAAAACCACATATATAATGGTTTCTCGTTAAAACTAATAAACTGTAATATAATATGGTTTCTCGTGAACATCCCTATTTGGCATAGTTAAAAATAAATTGTAGAAATGCCATTATATAATGCACCTAAGGACGTGATGGATTTTCAGTGATAGTGAATATTTGATGCGGTTTTTCGTCAGAGAAAGAAAATATCACAGAATGGATTCCGGTCAAAAGTTCAAACCACAGGATATATTTTTTTGGATGAATACCCCTAATAAGAAAGGTCATAAATACCAAGAGGAAGAAAAGTCAAGTAAATTGAATGGGATGGAGCAAATTAATTGTAACATCACATGGATACAGAATACCATTCTCTGGTCAAGTTTGTCGTGGGTTGAAACACTAGTTTTACAAAGCTGCGAACTTGCTATGAAACAACATTTGACATTAAACAATAAAAAATGGAAAAAAATTATGTGTTTCAACTCTTGTGCAAGTGAAGCCTATCTTTACAGAAGCTTACACCAAGCAAGCCCAGTAGGGTTTTTTTTCGAAAAAATGCACTGTCATGCGCCTAGAAAAGACAAGTGTGCACTGCGTGACTTTTAAATGATGTAACCAGTTGTCTAATATTCTTCTCAACCAAAATTTGACACTTTAAGTTTAAAAAAATAAATTGATATAAGAACTCGGGGCCACCTACATTTTATAATTGGGCATGTGAGAATTTTTGGCCTATATAAATCCCATGCATTCACGAGGTATCCACATCAAGCTCAGCTCTTTCTTTTTCCATTCAAAAGTTAACTCCCCTGTATATGGAAATCCTCAAAGAACTGCATATGCTGCAGCTACCATCAACTGCCGGGGCGGCGGCGGCGGCAACTTGTTTGCTGATGCTGGTGCCTCTCTACTTTCTGATAGTGAAGCCATGTCTCAATAGCAAGAAGCGTAATTACCCTCCCGCAGCCGGCATTATCTTCCATCAGTTGTTGAACTTCCACAGGTTGCAGGACTACTTGACCGACATCTCGCGACGCTACAAGACCTTCCGTATTCTCATCCCCTTCTGCAACCACATTTACACCGTCGACCCGGTCAACGTCGAGTACATCCTCAAGACCAACTTTGCAAACTACGGAAAGGTAACAACATTGACTCAACTTT
Organism: Agapanthus africanus; assembly: GCA_030015575.1. NCBI lineage: Eukaryota > Viridiplantae > Streptophyta > Magnoliopsida > Asparagales > Amaryllidaceae > Agapanthus > Agapanthus africanus. The sequence continues at coordinate 129,970,767 of JASDDO010000008.1, read as the reverse complement.
CCGATCTATCGTTGGCGGATCGATATGGTTTAATTTATCTCTGAACATAAGGGTGTTAAATATAAATGCAGGGAAAGTCCACTTATGAGGTTTTGAAGGATCTGCTAGGCGACGGGATTTTCGCAGTCGATGGTGACAAGTGGCGGCACCAGAGAAAAGTTGCAAGCTACGAGTTCTCGGCCAAAGTCCTGAGAGATTTCAGTGGTTCCGTCTTCAAAACTACTGCGGCCAAACTTACTGGATTAGTGTTGGAGGAAGCTGCACATAAAAATCAGATGATAGATATGCAGGTACATGGGGCATTCGTAAATTAATTTTTTTTTGTTTTGCTGGTTTTCCACTGAAATAAATGTCTTTTTATTGACATTCTATTCTCATGATTTGCAGGATCTGTTCATGAAAACAACTCTAGATTCGATTTTCAAAGTAGGGTTTGGGGTGGAATTGGATACGCTCTCTGGAACGAACGAAGAAGGAATGGTATTTGCAGAGGCATTTGATGATTCAAGCACGCAGGTATTGCGGCGGTTTTTCGATGTCTTTTGGAAAGTGAAGAGATTTCTCAACATCGGCCATGAAGCTAAAATGAAGAAGGATATCAAACTGATCGACGATTTCGTGTATAAGCTGATCGATAGGAAGACCGAGCTTCAGTCCATGCAACAAAATGATTTCGTAAGTCATAAATACTTACAGCTATATATGTTTTCAATGTATATACCGTCCTCAATGGGCTTATTATTCTTAACATAACAGATGAAGAAAGACGACATCCTATCACGATTCTTGATAGAAAGGGAGAAAGATCCTAAGAACATTAGCAGCATATATCTGCGAGATATAATACTCAACTTCATAATAGCAGGCAGGGACACAACGGCGGTCACTCTCTCGTGGTTCTTCTACATGCTGTGCGCGCATCCCGATGTACAAGAAAAGGTTTTTCAAGAAGTGAAAACGGCCACCGATGCTAATGAGAGCACTCACATCAACGAATTTGCATCAACTCTTACTGAAGAAGCCCTCAACAAGATGCACTATCTACACGCAGCTTTGAGCGAGACCCTAAGGCTCTATCCTGCCCTGCCACTGGTAAGCTATTAATAACAACAGTAAGGAAAACGAAAACTTCGAAAGTTAGGATGCGAATACGCTGCTTAATGCATATGATGCATAATATGTCGCAGGATGTGAAGTATTGTTTCTCGGACGATACGATGCCGGATGGATTTAAAGTGAATAAAGGAGATATGGTATTCTACCTGCCTTTTTCAATGGGAAGAATGGAGTTCTTGTGGGGAGAGGATGCGGAAACTTTTCGACCAGAAAGATGGCTCAATGCCGATGGCCTTTATGAGCCAGAAAATCCATTTAAATTCACTGCTTTTCAGGTGAGCAGCCAAAAATTCACAAGAATTTTATTTATGCAATTAAACAAGCCGAAATTTCATATTATATATCAATGTTGAAGGTACTGAGATATCGTATTGTTTGTTCACTAGGCGGGTCCTCGTATATGTTTGGGAAAAGACTTTGCTTACAGGCAGATGAAGATATTTTCGGCTACCCTCGTGTTCTTTCTTAAATTCAGGTTGTGGGATGAAAACAAAGCCGTCAACTATAGGACCATGCTGAATCTTCATATTGACGGTGGACTTCACGTTCGTGTCTTTGAAAGATAACATGCCGATGCAAGCATGTATTTGTTTGTCGCGTATCAACAATGGGAATGTACTAGGAGTGTTAATAACAAGCTGAAATCTTGTATATTGAAGGATCTCAGACAATATACAAGATTAATTGCGTCCGTGATTTATCATTTACTAGGCCAGACATTATGTACTCTAATCATACATTTTGCCGAATCATGATTGTACCACACATCACAATTAAACCATCTCTATCAAACACATTGCGATCGACTATCTACATTAATCTTGGGCAATTATTTTGATCTCTTGAAATTTGAAGAAACAAATCACCGTGTCATGACTAGACCACAAGAAGTTGTGAGTTAAATTGCCTGCTCCACGTTGCACATGCATAACTTTTGTGTTCTATATCCATGGCTAACCTGTTATAATCTTTTGATAACCAAGCTTCTCTACATGTCGCCCGTAATCCCGACTTCCATGAGTCCTAGAAACATGTTGCTGCATTGTCGTCATTATAGGTAAAATTGAAAGATCAGGCCGATAAATAATGCCTTCCTTCACACACGTAAACAACAAGGGCAAATGTTTACTTTTTATACCTAATATTGGAAAGGCGTCTATCGATAATATTTCACATCATATTATCTTACCAAATTGATTAAATTCGGTATTTCAAATCCGGCTTAACCGAACGACAGAGTCCAGGTAGGTCTGAATGCCTACATATTTTCACATATTCATCCAAAATACAAACTAATAAACATGAATATATGAGGCCAAACTCTCGGCATAAAAACCTCTCCAATGCCCCTTAAAGCACACGAACCACATCGAAACTTGTCGGCAAAATACTTGACTACGATGTGATAGTTTATTATGGGAGCAAATCACATGGATATTAAGTATAAGCTATTCTTTGGTCAAGCTAGTTTGTTTATGGCATTGCATGTCGGTGCGTGTGATTTGTGTTTTCTAAAGCTATTTAACATTAAATTAAAAAGATGCAGCAGATGCCAACAAATTACTAGTGAATAGACAATATTTTGCATCAATTTTGAATCAGTATGGCTCCACAATTAGCTACAAGAATATAATATGAATGTATATATATGACATTAAAAGAATCGGCGTACCTTTCCGATTGTTACTTATAAACATAAAGCATGAGTTCAGCCATTCTCTATTGCCTCAACACCAAAATCTCTGATCCCCATCAAAGCACAAATCCACATGCAAACATGGCTGAAAACATAACTAATCTTTGGGTGTTAATCACATGGATATTGCTCGCTCACCGGTCTTTGGCCAAGCTTGCTAACTGCCTGCAATGTGTGTTGTGAGAAAACGTTTTCTCGAGAAATTATTCGGTGTGCCGGGTGTAATACACCGGGCAGGAGAGAAAAAAAGATTTCAGGCATCTTTCGGACACTTTGGAGGGGTTCATGTTTTTATCTCTTTTTCTGTCATGACCAGGCACATATGACCGGTATACCAAATAATTTTTTCGTTTCCTCCCCTTAATCATTGAGATAAAGCCAATGGTCTGTCCTAAAGTTGTCCCCAGCCCATCTTTTCAACATCCAAGCTACATTCTTCAAGAATCAAGTGCTTAATTAGTGATACCAAATTATACAAGCTAATATCATGATACCAAATTAAACATACATGTACCAAAGTACTGGTGTATACTTTGCTTTTTGTTTTTTTTAAAAAACAGTAGTAGTGAATAGAAATAATTACGAGTCATCTAAGATTCTTCTCCGTCAACGTCGACTAGTATGGTTTGGGCATGTGAAATGTGAGTATTATTTCATATATAAATCCCATGCAATAGTTGGACTCAATCCAAATTGCTCCTTTCTATCTTCGCTAATTCAAAAATTCCTCAAAGAAGCAGACCATTTGCCGCAGCAGCAACTTGTTTGTTCATGCTGGCAGCTCTCTGTTTCTTTCATAGTGAAGCGATATCTTAATATCAAGAAGCATAGATACCCACCAGTTGCAGGCGTCATCTTCCATCAGTTGCTAAACCTACACAGGTTGCAGGATTACAATTGACTGACATCCCACGACGCTACAAGACCAAAGATGATGGAGGTCAGGATATCCTTCAGATGTTGTCCTCCGTCGATCTGTCACGAGCGTCGATGAACGACTGAGATTGGATTTGAGAGTTTGCTCCTGAAGCGTGTGGATCTCAGTTGGCTTGATTTGGAATGAAGTCGGGCCACCTGTAAAGAAGTCCCGGGATGGTTGTACCACCGTGGACCCTCCGACGATCAAGTTAGCCGAGGTATTTGAGCATAGTAGCGGCCTATTGGAGTAAAATTGCGTTACCTGAGTCGTCTGAGAGAGGGGTTTATATAGCGGTCGCCATGGGTTAGCTGGTGAGAGATCCTCGTCGGCTGTTACGCCTCTGGCGTTACGCTTGCGTGAATGACGAGATCCCTCATTAATGACGAGATACGCTCGTTAATGGGAGAATGCGATGGCGTAGAACACGGGATCGTGGGGCGGCGGATATCTCACGTCTGACGAGTTTCGCGGAGCCGTGGCGGAGACGCCAGTGATCTGCATTTTAGGTTGCTCGATAGAACCGAAGAGGCCTAACTCTGTGAGAGGCCTAAGAGAGGGCGGGAGGCCGAGCTAGTTCGGTTCTGTGATAGCTCGGAGGCGAAGGGCCGAGGAGCTCGGCGTGTAGGAGGGCTCGAAGATGAGCCAATGGTCATTTACACGGCGAGCATAGGAATGTTCAGGGAATCCTCGGGGGTCGGGTCCAGAAAGCGGGAGGATAGCCCGGGTGACGCCTCCAATGTGTGGTTCTTACCCTGTTTCCGTGTGTCTCGGGACACGTCATCTGCCACGTGTCATGATCTGGGGAGTTCCCACTTATGAGTATCATCATTAGCTCCCACTCTCGTCTAAACCTATTTATAAGTCGGGTCGAGAGTGATCTGATCGGTCTCCCGGGCTCAGCTCATAGTTAAGGACCTCGTTAGTGCGGATTTCCGAGACGGTTAGGCGTATCCTTTAATGATGTCAGCGGATCAGAGAGGAGATCGTGCATCAAAGAAGGAGCGCCAATTCGATCGTACGTTCGTTAAGGCGCATGCCACGTTTCCGACGCTGGTTGGCGGACGTGATGGGTCGTCGCTGTCTTCTGCGCTCGAAGGGACGTTTCCAATGGTCGTGCGACACGTGGAGCATCGATAGCTGGCGGGCACGAAGTGTCGTTTTGGTGGGAAATGATTTGAGTCGTTGGATGCGTTGCCAAAGTACTATAAATAGAGGTGGGACCCCCTCCCCCCGGGTCCACACTTCCACCATCATTCCCTATTGTTGCGAGAAATAGCTCGGCGATCTTTCTTTTAGGTCGGATCTCTCGCGCTCTTTCCTCGGAAGACTCCTTCTTTGAATCAGGTTAGATGTCTTCCTCCAAGGAGTCTGTTGAGATAGTTAGGGTAGAGTCAATGAAGTCTTCTTCTGCTTCCTCCTTTGCTTCATCCGAGTCGGATTCCCCTCGTAGAGTTAGGGTTACCCGCGGCGCTCGTGGTCAGGCGACGGGAAGGGTGCCCAAAGCGCGTATCGGGAACACTCGTGATGCGCCCTCCCTCCTGAGGAATGTGGACGAGCTCACCACGATTCGGGATCATTTGCATATTCCCCCTAACTATTCGCTTCGTTTGGCTAGGGAGGACGAAAGGGCGGATCAGGTGTAGAGCAAGGAGATTGCCTTATACTTGGACACATTCTAGATGGGAACTCGTCTGCCCTTTCCGCAAGAAGTATGTGGGGCGTTACGTTGCATCCAACTAGCCCCAGGCCATCACTCCTTACTTCCGACATACGAGGCGTTACGGAGCATATCATCCAAATACCAAGACATCACTCCCTACTACCTTCTTACCAGATCCATCTGTTATTCTGAAAAAGTCAAACTCTGTGACTGTCATATAAAAAATAGACGATTTATCTCCGCTGTATCTGCTTTAGTCTATAAATAGATATAAACTACTTACCCACCATGCTTCCACTGCTTCTACTGACTACAACAACCTTCTGGCAGGGTCATTTACACATGCACTTCTAAAGCTAATTTAGAACGGCGTTATACTCATTCTCCTGCCAGATCTCATAGTCTAGAACAACAGTAGTAGCAAGTTTGGGTAATCAAAAACTTCCCTGTCACCGACTTTGAGGAGACCAAAGTACCTCTCGGATGGTTGAGCTTACACACTAAATCTGCGGAGTGGCTAATGGATTGTCGAATCCAATTGAATGTTTAGGTTCTACTAAATTTTCAGTAATCGTTTATGGTTCTGGAATATCTTCCAGTTTTACCATACTTCCACCAATGTTTTCTGAAAAAAATCCATTTTACTAAAACTGGTGGCGAGTCAAGAACAATATAACTATTGATCTTCCTGATGGTAGAATATTAACTCTCTTTAAAACCCGGGATAACCCACAAACTGCCATTATTGAAACGTGCCTTGAATTTATCCAGATTCTGGTTTTAAGTATAAGCCGGACAATTCCATATACCTTAACATCGTTAAGATATGAAACCATTATATATCCAATATAGAAACAAAGGCACTAATTTAATTGGAACCAGATTCAAAATACATGCAGCCGTTCCCAGTGCATATCAACTAAATGGAAGGAGGCTAAGCAGCATTATTCAACAAGGAATACACTCACGTATGAGTAACCTGAAAAAGAAGCAAGTTCTCAAAACTATTACTTACAACGGAATACCTAACATAAGTATCTACATTTTCGATCACCTTGAAGAATCCTGTTACTTTGCAACAAATGGTTCTTTACTTTATTCTTATACCTATATCTTCTCAAAATCTGAACCTTGTATTTCAACGAAATACTTGTTTAAAACTAGAGAAATCAAAAGTAAACAGAATATAGTATGGGTACCAACCCCTTTGTCCTAATGGACACTGGACAACATACAATACTTCGTATAAGTCCTCTGAGTTTAATAACTCAAACCATGTGCATCATGGGTTGAAAACTGTACTACGGTTAAGAAGAATTACACTGCTGTTGAATGCACCTTACTTAACCATCAACTGATATAGGTAAATGTCATAGACATAATTTCAACAGGTCATATCTCACTTTATAAAATAAACGTATAGATATATCGGTTTGAAATTGGTTCATAACAACGGATATTCAAAACCAAATATTTGCCGTCAGGCAAAACGCAGGCGATTTTCTCAAATATCACCAATTACAAAAAATTTCGATATGTTGAGGATACAATCACCCAATTCCTAATGTCTTACTCCTACTCAGTATCTATAACGCTATACAAATGTGAGAATCAAGTCTAGTAAATACATACTCTGGAGTCAGAATCAAATTGGGAAAACAGTTTTCAATTAATCGCACAGTAAAACTGAAACATGAAAATGTTTCGAAGGGGTATCCGGGTATTCCTAGTAATGCCTCTTTCACTATCCAGATTCATGGCAGTAACCGTATACTACCTTGCCCTCACTCCAATCCTTTTATACGTCTTTATTTATTACCTTCTGTATACCTCACTTAGGCTAATTGGTTTTCTTCCTTCCCTATCTTTCGGCACCAGCCTAAGATTTAGAAGAAGATTATCCAATAAGTATAATAGACGTACTCTCCTAATACCAGGAGCTCTCGCAAGCTGAGAGAAGGTAAAGAGAAAAGACAACCGAATAATCTTATTCAATTTCTCCAGAACTAGAATCCATCCTTGAAATGGAACAAGTTCTTTCGAATTTGTATGTAACTATACGATAGAATATCCAAGAAATGTAGATCTTCGTAGTGATATGGAATGTTCCGGAGAAATGCAAAAGGAAAAGTAGAAGCGACAATGAGTTATGCGACTATGACAATCTAAAAGTCAAAGTGTTTTAAGAAGGTTCGGTTAACTTGGTTCATGAGTTTCAATTTAGGGTCGGGTCATGCTCGCTGCCAAAGAGAGAGAAAAGAAACACTCAGCGTGCACTCTAACCTACATTAGAATAGTTAATCACTTTATCTAATCAGGATGTCTCCCACTGTTTCCTCGAATTCTTCTTCAAACCCTAAAAGGAGAATTAGTCGAGATCATCTAAAATCACCCGAGGAGCAACATCTACTCATCAGTGGGAATCGGCATCCAACTATCATCGCATGATAACTTGATGGAAGCCACTCAAGTCACCACACTGCAGAAGGTATGCACATGCCTGGAAAGTTTCATGTATGTTTGAAACTCCCGATGTGGTTTTTATCCCTAGGACCCAAGTGACCTTGACAATGCCAACATATCAAAGAGTCCTAGTTAAGTTCAACCCGTCATTATCTTGATTACGTGAAACCCACCCATACGAGCCCTTGACAATGCCAACATGATCATACGACTATCCTAACCAATCCATATATCCATACGACAGAAAAGCATTACAGAGCTACCGAACATTACGCCTCGGCAATGCACGATATACGTAGCACGAATACTAAGCAATACTAATCTGAAATGACAGAGGGCTGCGGCTGGTTTTTGGTGAAAAACTTTTAACGTAATGAACTTGATATCATTGAGGGAACCGAGTGGTTTTACAAATATATAGTGGCGAAAACTTTTGCTAAAGAGGTCACTCCCTGTGAAGGGATTTCGGCTCTTTCCTTATCGAATGAGGTGCAGAATATTCCTAACTGAATACCATGTTGTTGGGTTACGGCAACGCCCCGGCCATCAAACCGTGGCCAAAAGCAGAACAAAAATTTTCTAAACTGGCGCTACCATGACCCGATGCCTGATTAGTGTCAAAAACTGTATTTACCGCAATCAGAAACGGCATCGCTTAGCAGCTAGCCGGTGAGTGCGGGTCGATCCACAGAGACGGGTAAATTCCTTTAGTGTGATTTAACGAGTTGATTCTATTTGTCGTTTTGGTTTTATAAAAATCTAGATCTAAAACTTAATTAATCTAATTTAAATTCTTGCTAGGGTTAGGCTTAGAGGAAGTTTTGGAGATTGATGTTTCCTCACCGCTTTCAATGCCGTATTTTAGATCCATTAGGTGTTATAGTAATTATCGATAAAGTGGAGACGACTCTTTTGGGAAGATGTTTTCTTCCTCTAGATTCGTATCCTTCCTTTATCGTTAATTACCCTAACCCCCATGGAAAACGCGCGCAGTCGGCCCTTTATACCGCGGTTCACCGTTACCTCGAGGGGTAGGGTGCCGCAGGGAGCGGTTGTGCGCGCATGCATGGAGTTCTTAATGGATTAGGCATTGAAAGGGGTGAGAGATCTCATCTCTCAACGCTTTCCCTAAGGCTAACCCTAACAAGCGAGGAGACTACTCGCTCATTAGGGGATGAAATAACATTAAATTAAATGAATAGAAATAAAACACTTACTAATGGTGATGGCTCCCTCCAAGCGATAAAGAACAGATCTGAATGTCACTTCCAGAATTTCTGAATTTTATTTATTGAAAAGAGGCATACAATTTTTAGATCTAAAATTACAATTTATAAGATAATATAAAAACTAGGGTTACAGACTCTCGCACACATGAATTTACAGATTTGACCCCTGAGAATCCCAACATCCGAACCGTCGCACCGATACAGAAAATCTGCACCGACACGTGTTCCTAATGGCCGCGGAACCGCGGCGCCAGCATGGGTTTGGCCGCGGTTCCGCGGCCAAACTGAGGAGATATGCTCTGTTCTTTTGGGGCTTTTTCTTTGGCTTCTTTGGGCTTCTGTTTCTTCACTTATTTTCTCTTTTGGACTTCTTATTCTCTTCCAGATATTTCAGTGAATACTTGTAGCGATCTTTTAACCGTTCACATGACATTTTGGACCTTGTACTGTTCTTCGTTTAGGCTTGACTAGGATCCGTCTAATAGTTGGTTAAAAATCCCTTTTTCTGTTGTTTTGTGTCGTTTTCACTGTATTTGCTCCAGAAACCTGTATCCTGTAATATGCAACAAACGTGCGTCAAGAGTACCTGTTTATTTATAAAAAGGGTAAGAATAGGGAAATGATAAATGCACTATTATGGTCTGAACAAATACCCCCAAACTTACCTTTTGCTCGTCCTCGAGCAAACTTATTATTTATTCACTACAAAAAACCTAACCGCACTTTCGCAGGGAAACGCGATTGCACTGAGCACGTGCAACAAGTCGTTAAACCTCTAGGTGTCCCTAGTAGGAGGAGTGTTGTCTCCTGAGGGTTTTCAGCGGATTACACCCACAAAATCCTATCAACTCGGCCCATTGACTTTTGTTCTTCATTTAGGTCTTCTAATAAGGAATTCTATTATCTTTTACTTGCAAATTATCCACCCATATTCTTCACGCTTCCTCATTATTTAACTTAAGATTATATATGTTATGTAGACCTACTTAGCTTTCGGCATCTCTTAAGTCTTCCTTCTAGGGTTTCATCTCCACTTAGGAATTTCTATCAACTCTATTAAAGATACAAGTTCTATTCTTCATTCCTTTCTCTTATCTAAATTCCAATCACATACCCCTACGTGTGTGTATAGATCACCCCTACACTCGGAAATTCAATTCAAGCAATCATGCCCTTGTCCATTGTCCAAAGTACTAATTAGTTGGTGAATTTAAATGAAATTTGCTTACACATCCTTCATGCGACCGTTAATACTTCTTGAGGTACCAACGACCGATTACAAAATGCGTTTGCACTTTAAAGCGTACTTCCTAGTCCTTGCAACACCCAAGGCTTTAGCAGTGACTCCCAAACCAGTTGGTCTAAGGCACTAGGTGATGAAGCACCCTCGCTAAATATTTTTCTATTTTTGCAGCCTTAAGTAATCACAAAAACCAGTGTCCATTTTTTTATTCTTTATTCACACTTTTTCTTTTATTTTCTTCGTACTAAGGACTTTAGACAAGAACATTTCAAGGTCTCTTCTACTATTCCAAATTTCAAGGTGTGTGATTGTGCAAATTGTAGGGTATACGTTTTCAGAATCTAGACTTAAGCTAGGAACTATTTTTCAAACTTATACTCTAATGAGAATATCAATACTCTTCCCTTGTTTCGACTTAGCCGAAGAAGTGAACCCAAAATTTGCCTATTTCTAAATAAACTACAAGGCATATACTTTCTACTGTTAAACTTTAAGGGAGGTTATCTTTAGGGTTTTTAACTTACTAAGTCTAAGATCTAGTCGTTCCTAACCAGTTAACCTATTTGTCAAACTCAAGTCAAATAGGCCAAAATTGAATACATTAATTTTTATAATTTTTCAAATTTTTCAGATTTTTATAGGTTTTTAAATAAGTATGCAAATGCAAAAATATATACAAATGAATGCGAAGGAAGAAGACGTACCGAGCGTACCCCCAAACTTGAACTTGACAGTGTCCTCACTGTCATGCTAAACCAAGAGGGTAAAAATACCGATACTCCCCTATTTATTTATTTATAATTTTTTATGTTTTATTTAAGAAAAACAAAAATATGTACAAAAGGCCCTCCCCCAAACTTCATTTAAACTATGTTAGACATTACTGCCAAACTTTGCATCGGCCAAAAGTCAACACCAACCATTTGAAAAATTTATTAGTAAAGGATATTGGTTTGTGGAAAAATAAGTTGTGGTGGTCCGCAAAGAATTTGGGAAGATAGAAGTAGTGGTATGGGAGGTGTGGAGGGAAATATACAGGTGATGGTGATGCATCGAAACGAGAATGCGAATGATCAGCAATCAGTGGAGTGTTGGCATTCTCGTACCTTATTAAAAGAAATGGGGGTATTTCAACTTCTAAGGGAGGAAGTTGACTCACCACAATACCCCCAAGATGTTCCTGTGGGTCCTCTATTGACATGGCATCATCCATCACATGTGTATGATATTTACTTATGAGGGAACTTATCTCCTCGATGTCCGCCATAGTCCAACTGGAAACTTGCCGCCTATCTTGTAAGACTTTTAAAATAGCGTTCTCTTGCTCGAAGGCTAGAGAGGCTGATATGATAATGGGAAAAGTCTCATTCTCACCTATGTAAGCAAATCTACGGTGGGACGGCAAGGGCGTGAGTTCGAGTTTTGGAGGTGAAAGAATCATTGCGGAATCTACCTCGAACTCAAAGGACTCCAACACTGGTTCGAAATCACTGCAGACAACCGATTCGGATGGCTCGACTAACTCATCCAACAATTCAAACGACTCATATTCGGGCTGTGAATCGTCATCATCCGAAAAAGTGAAACATTCATAATCAACTTCGGTTGTGTCAACGGTAGTAGGCTCAAGGAGGGACGCACTAGTGGCGTCAAAACTGTCTTCATCAAATAGAAATCTCTCAAGCTCGCAGTCCTCCTGCGTGATTTCGTGAATAGAGCAAACTTCTCGTGTACTAGTTTTAGGCTCGGGGGGCAGACTTCCCATCTTATAAATATTGAACTCACTAGACCTCTTCCCGAAAGATAGAGTCATGGAGCCATTGCGACAATTTATCACGGCATTGGAAGTGGCCAAAAATGGTCGACCGAGAATCACCGGAATTTGGTTTCTTGGGTTAGCAACAGGTTGTGTATCCATGACGATAAAATCAACGGGGAATATGAATTCCCCGACTTTGATCAACACATCCTCTAGTTGACCCCTTGGATAGGTGATTGATCGATCAGCCATTTGGAGAGTGCAACGAGTGGGTTTCAACTCTCCAACCCCTAATTGTTCGTACACGGAGTAAGGAATCAGGTTAACACTAGACCCAAGATCTAAAAGTGCTCGATTAATTTTCTTATCCCCAATTGTAATGGAAATCGTAGGACAGCCGGGGTCCTTTCGTTTTTGGGGTAAGGTTTGATGGTGGTTAATAGCATTGCTCACTACACTAGCCACTAGCACTTTCTTGGGTACTTGAGATGCTTTTCTCTTTGAAGTGCATAATCCCTTTAAGATTTTCGCGTATGAAGGGACTTGTTGGATAGCATCCAAGAGAGGTATATTTATGCTAACCTGTTTAAATATTTCCACAATCTTCTCCACTTGTGTATTTGGTTTACTAGGACTCAACCTGTTTGGAAATGGTGCATTTTGAAAATTAGGTGAGTCAAATGTTTGTGGGGCAGACTGTGGATTAGGAACGGATCCCGGTGCAGATGTGTTCGTGTTGTGAGAAATGGGTCCGTTCGAGTCAGAAGAAGTAGAGCCGTGTGAAGGGTGGAGAATAGGCTCTAAAGAAAAAGGTGAAGAAGGAAGTGAAGAAAATGAAGAAGGGGAAGAAGAACCACCGGCGGGGATGTCATCATTAGTTTCCACATTATTTTGCAACTCTCTTCCGGATCTCAACGTGGTCACCGCATTCACATTGTGAATGTTATATGCGTTTTGTGTGTGACCGGGATTGGGCAATGGTTGAGATGGAAGCTTTCCCTTTTCTCTCTCGCCCAACGCAGCAGTTAATTGTGCAATTTGTGCCTCAATAGATTTGATACTTTGATCGTGTGAGGCATTGTTATTCAATAAAGATTGAACATAACTTTCAAATCTTGCTGCGGATTCTGTAGTTTGCTTAAGAAATGCATCTAGACTTTTTTCGAGTGAGGTAACCTTATCATCATTTGGTTGAGCCAAATTGTTCGTTTGATTTGTATAAGGTTGTTGTTGGAAAGGTTGCTGTATTTGAGTTTGTAAGGGTGCTTGTTGTTGTTGTGGAGGAGCTCTTTGAAAATTGTTATTCCCTTGGACTTGTTGATTTTAGTTCCAAGCGAAATTTGGGTGACTCCTCCACCCTTGATTGTATGTCGAAGAGTACGGATCGTTTCTTTGTCTTTGCTGGAATGCAGCATTGACTTGATCCTGCCCTTGAATGGGTGCATTATAAGGGCACTCTTCGGTGAGATGTGATGGGTTTGAACAACAAGCACAAACAGTTCGTGTGGGTAGAGTAGGGGCAGGAGAAGGCGATGAGATTTTTGTCTCAATGGCTTCTAGCTTTTTCATAAGTGAGGCCATCTCGGCCTTCATAGCAATCGACATATCTATTTGATGTATGCCTGCCCTAGATTGACCAACTGAAAAAGATGATGTGGTCTTGGTACTCTCCCACTGAATTGTTTGCTCACTTAGGTCCTCAAGAAACTGCCAAGCTTCGTCGCTAGACTTGGAGAGAAAATGACCTTGAAAAATTGTTTCTAGCAACTGCTTCGTTGCTGCGTTCAATCCCTCGTATAAAGTTTGGCAAAGTTGCCACTTTTCTATCCCATGATGAGGGCATTGAACAAGTAGGTCTTTAAATCTCTCGAAACACTTCCAGAATGGTTCGGACGGAAGCTATGAAAATTGTATAATCTCATTTCGGATTCTAGCAGTTTTATGATGAGGATAGAACTTTTTCAGAAAAGCTCTCACAAACTCGTCCCAATTTCTAATAGAGTGATGCGGTGCTGTATAGCCACTTCTCGGCTAGGTCACATAAGGTAAAAGGAATGACCCTTAGCCTTATTGCGTCATCACTTAATTGGGTTGTCTTCATCATGGCGCAAACGTTTTGGAATTTATTAATGAAAATATATGCATCTTCGGATTCCAAACCATGAAACTTAGGCAGCATATTGATGAAGTGTGGTTTTATTTCAAAATTATCCCCATTCGCCGGTGGGGGTGAAAGACATGTAGGTAAGGAAGTGCGGACGGGGTAGAAGAGATCCTGGAGCGCGACTCGTGCGGGCGCTACAACAGGCGGAAGGTTCGGGTTATTCGCACCTGGCGGAGGTGGAATCATTCCCGTCGGTAAGGTATAGTTGGGGTCGTGTCCCGACATACCTTCGAAAGAAGAATTTGAATGTGGAGGTAAGGAAGTGGACGGAATGTCGACGAAGGGTTCGTTGGTCGGTACCAACGAAACACGGACTAATCGGGCGTTAGTATCCCTAGTCCAAGATGACATACACTAAAGGGTAGTGCAGTCAGAAAAAATAGAAAAACAGAATGTGGGGGTAAGATAACGTCAATGAAGGAGAGATGGTGGAAGTGAGTTTGCAAGTTTTCTTTAGCGGCAAGTTGCAAGTTTTTAAAAGATTTTCTTTATTTTTTTTTTATTTGTGAATTTTTGCAAGGAGGTTTTTGAAAACGGACTCGTGACACAAAAGTATCAACCACACATGCACAATCAGGCCTAGATCTAGGGTTGCCTAGGTCTACTAGACAGCTCCTAACTAGGGCTAGAAATAGACCTCAAACCGCCTCTTCACGGACAAATACGGCCAGGTAAGTGGGAAGGAACCACCACTACAGTGGGCCTAATTAAAAACCACTAGCCTAGACACCGCAATGTCGGTTAGGATAAACGGCCGATGCCTACCCTAGTCCTTTTCCTATTGAGCTCGCTGTCCTTAGGTCTGAGTCTAATCTTTTTTAATTAAAGGTGGTCGATGCAAAATGCTTATGTGTTTTCTGGGGTCCTGGGAAGGGTGATGAAATCCCCACCCAATCTGAATTTGGTCAATTAGCCCCTTAGAATCCGGTTAAATTATGCAAAACAAATAAAATTTCACTTGCAATCAGAATTTTTTAGCGCGGCGCAAAGAAACCTGCAGAAATCTGTTATTTAGAAGGGGGAGAAAGACTCTTTACGCAAAGAAATCCTGCAGAAAGATTTTTACAGAGAGATATATGGGAGGTTGCAGAGGGGAGAGAGAGAGATCAAACCAGAAAATTTTGTGTGCTGACGTGGCCAAGTCGCGGCGCTTCCGCGGTGTGAGACCCCCTGATGCGGCGGAAACGCGGCCAGATTAGGGTTTCAGACTGTGAAAAAATTTATGCTGCTCTGTGCTTGTAATTCTTCTCTGTTCCTATGTACCAAATTTTTATTTGCCCTCTGTAAAATTCCAGATCCACGATTTGACGCTGTTCCTGCAAGATCCAAAAGATACACCCTTCAAACAGATCAAATTTGATTATTTTTATATTTTTTATATTTTCAGATTTTTATAATTTTTTAAAATTTATATCAACCCGAAAATTCACAAAAAGAAAGATTACGCCGTCCCCGGCAACGGCGCCATTTGATTAGTGTCAAAAACTGTATTTACCGCAATCAGAAACGGCGTCGCTTAGTAGCTAGCCGGTGAGTGCGGGTCGATCCACAGAGACGGGTAAATTCCTTTAGTGTGATTTAACGAGTTGATTCTATTTGTCGTTTTGGTTTTATAAAAATCTAGATCTAAAACTTAATTAATCTAATTTAAATTCTTGCTAGGGTTAGGCTTAGAGGAAGTTTTGGAGATTGATGTTTCCTCACCGCTTTCAATGCCGTATTTTAGATCCATTAGGTGTTATAGTAATTATCGATAAAGTGGATACGACTCTTTTGGGAAGATGTTTTCTTCCTCTAGATTCGTATCCTTCCTTTATCGTTAATTACCCTAACCCCCATGGAAAACGCGCGCAGCCGGCCCTTTATACTGCGGTTCACCGTTACCTCGAGGGGTAGGGTGCCGCAGGGAGCGGTTGTGCGCGCATGCATGGAGTTCTTAATGGATTAGGCATTGAAAAGGGTGAGAGATCTCATCTCTCAACGCTTTCCCTAAGGCTAACCCTAACAAGCGAGGAGACTACTCGCTCATTAGGGGATGAAATAACATTAAATTAAAAGAACAGAAATAAAACACTTACTAATGGTGATGGCTCCCTCCAAGCGATAAAGAACAGATCTGAATGTCACTTCCAGAATTTCTGAATTTTATTTATTGAAAAGAGGCATACAATTTTTAGATCTAAAATTATA
The DNA here is from genome assembly GCA_030015575.1 of Agapanthus africanus. Taxonomy (NCBI): domain Eukaryota; kingdom Viridiplantae; phylum Streptophyta; class Magnoliopsida; order Asparagales; family Amaryllidaceae; genus Agapanthus; species Agapanthus africanus. Next base: position 129,954,328 of record JASDDO010000008.1, on the reverse strand, counting down.
ATTTATAGGATAATATAAAAACTAGGGTTACAGACTCTCGCACACATGAATTTACAGATTTGACCCCTAAGAATCCCAACATCCGAACCGTCGCACCGATACAGAAAATCTGCACCGACACGTGTTCCTAATGGCCGCGGAACCGCGGCGCCAGCATGGGTTTGGCCGCGGTTCCGCGGCCAAACTGAGGAGATATGCTCTGTTCTTTTGGGGCTTTTTCTTTGGCTTCTTTGGGCTTCTGTTTCTTCACTTATTTTCTCTTTTGGACTTCTTATTCTCTTCCAGATATTTTAGTGAATACTTGTAGCGATCTTTTAACCGTTCACATGACATTTTGGACCTTGTACTGTTCTTCGTTTAGGCTTGACTAGGATCCGTCTAATAGTTGGTTAAAAATCCCTTTTTCTGTTGTTTTGTGTCGTTTTCACTGTATTTGCTCCAGAAACCTGTATCCTGTAATATGCAACAAACGTGCGTCAAGAGTACCTGTTTATTTATAAAAAGGGTAAGAATAGGGAAATGATAAATGCACTATTATGGTCTGAACAAATACCCCCAAACTTACCTTTTGCTCGTCCTCGAGCAAACTTATTATTTATTCACTACAAAAAACCTAACCGCACTTTCGCAGGGAAACACGATTGCACTGAGCACGTGCAACAAGCCGTTAAACCTCTAGGTGTCCCTAGTAGGAGGAGTGTTGTCTCCTGAGGGTTTTCAGCGGATTACACCCACAAAATCCTATCAACTCGGCCCATTGACTTTTGTTCTTCATTTAGGTCTTCTAATAAGGAATTCTATTATCTTTTACTTGCAAATTATCCACCCATATTCTTTACGCTTCCTTATTATTTAACTTAAGATTATATATGTTATGTAGACCTACTTAGCTTTTGGCATCTCTTAAGTCTTTCTTCTAGGGTTTCATCTCCACTTAGGAATTTCTATCAACTCTATTAAAGATACAAGTTCTATTCTTCATTCCTTTCTCTTATCTAAATTCCAATCACATACCCCTACGTGTGTGTATAGATCACCCCTACACTCGGAAATTCAATTCAAGCAATCATGCCCTTGTCCATTGTCCAAAGTACTAATTAGTTGGTGAATTTAAATGAAATTTGCTTACACATCCTTCATGCGACCGTTAATACTTCTTGAGGTACCAACGACCGATTACAAAATGCGTTTGCACTTTAAAGCGTACTTCCTAGTCCTTGCAACACCCAAGGCTTTAGCAGTGACTCCCAAACCAGTTGGTCTAAGGCACTAGATGATGAAGCACCCTCGCTAAATATTTTTCTATTTTTGCAGCCTTAAGTAATCACAAAAACCAGTGTCCATTTTTTTATTCTTTATTCACACTTTTTCTTTTATTTTCTTCGTACTAAGGACTTTAGACAAGAACATTTCAAGGTCTCTTCTACTATTCCAAGTTTCAAGGTGTGTGATTGTGCAAATTGTAGGGTATACGTTTTCAGAATCTAGACTTAAGCTAGGAACTATTTTTCAAACTTATACTCTAATGAGAATATCAATACTCTTCCCTTGTTTCGACTTAGCCGAAGAAGTGAACCCAAAATTTGCCTATTTCTAAATAAACTACAAGGCATATACTTTCTACTGTTAAACTTTAAGGGAGGTTATCTTTAGGGTTTTTAACTTACTAAGTCTAAGATCTAGTCGTTCCTAACCAGTTAACCTATTTGTCAAACTCAAGTCAAATAGGTCAAAATTGAATACATTAATTTTTATAATTTTTCAAATTTTTCAGATTTTTATAGGTTTTTAAATAAGTATGCAAATGCAAAAATATATACAAATGAATGCGAAGGAAGAAGACGTACCGAGCGTGGCCGCGGTTCCGCGGCCAAACTGAGGAGATATGCTCTGTTCTTTTGGGGCTTTTTCTTTGGCTTCTTTGGGCTTCTGTTTCTTCACTTATTTTCTCTTTTGGACTTCTTATTCTCTTCCAGATATTTCAGTGAATACTTGTAGCGATCTTTTAATCGTTCACATGACATTTTGGACCTTGTACTGTTCTTCGTTTAGGCTTGACTAGGATCCGTCTAATAGTTGGTCAAAAATCCCTTTTTCTGTTGTTTTGTGTCGTTTTCACTGTATTTGCTCCAGAAACCTGTATCCTGTAATATGCAACAAACGTGCGTCAAGAGTACCTGTTTATTTATAAAAAGGGTAAGAATAGGGAAATGATAAATGCACTATTATGGTCTGAACAATGCCCGGATCTACCCTAAACCATATATTAGCAATATGTAAAACTAGGAGTTAGATGGTTATACCGAGTTGATCCGTGTCCTTCGGTCTTGAACCATCATCCCAAGCTCCTAAAGGCTCCTTGATCGAAATTGATTGCCGGTCTTCCTCCATCTATGATGATCCACCTGAGGGAAACGACGCAAGCTCCAGCCTCGCCAAGCGAGGCAACCGACGCTCCAAGGTTGCTAGCAAAGGAGAGTGGAGGTGTAGGAATGTGTCACTATAATTTTTCTCTCATTACAAATGCTCCAAGAGTAACCCAAGAAGATGAAGTGGAGGTGAGGAAACATGTGACATGAGCAACTAAAGAAAAATGGCTAAGTCTTCAAGTGAGAGTAGAATGAGAATGAGTAAGTAAAAGCAAAAGAAAATGAGCATGGCAACTCAAGGAAAGTGGTGGCTGCCTCCCCTCTCTCTCAATCATGCACACACAAAATATCTCTTTTCATTTTACCAATAAACAATTCCATGCCATACCTCTCTACATGCTTAAGTCAATGCTCATGCCAACTCGCCCTCCACCTCATTTGTAAAACAAATGATTTCCTAAAAAGAAAATCATACAAATAAGGTGTCCACTTCTAGAAGCTATTTTGTATAAATACGGAATATTTTCCGGTACACGTATCGAAATACATATACGCGCATTTATATAAAAATACGAATAGACAAGAGAGAAAATGAATAGTGAACAATAATACTAAAATACATATATATAAATACATATATATAAATTATTAAATCAAAACCTGATTTAATAATCCGGCTTAATCCTAAGCCGCTAGTATTATCAACCGTCCGATTAAAGTCCGTGCAGCCTGTACACATATTTAATCGGACACCTGTATGTACCAACATACGTCATCTACTCCATATCGCCTTGTTCCCCTCCGAATGACGGCGACGACGTGATGGCGTCTTGCCTGAGATTCGGGGCAGATGCTATTTGGTTTTATCCGTCTACCTCTCCGAAGATGCCAAGTTGATTTATGGCACCATGTATCGGAGGTTTAGACGGATGCGGCCGATGTAGCAGACTTCGTCAGATTCCCTCTCACTAGAGGGGGTTTTGATTGTGGGGACGCTCTTCCCTGCAGGCGCAAGCCCCTGCAGTTAATTACGCTACCGCATCGCGGTAACCACTTTCTCCTTCTCCAGAATTTCACTTCGTGTCATGTGTGTTTGTTTTGTTTGTGGTTGCCCGTGGATTGTATACGGAGACTAAGTGATGCCATCGCCCGTAGGACGTGGATTAGTCCAAATCCGTATTTACTTAGATTTGGGTTTGTTGTTTTAGTTTAAGGATACGTTAGTCATATTGAGGCTAAGATCAACTTAAACGTTCGTTAAGTATACGTTAGTCTGATTTGAGACTAAGATCAACTTAACGGGATTGTTTGGATCCGGCAAAAGAGTATTTGGGGGCTCTATTGTTCCAGTTTAGGGACATAGTGGTCCATAGGTAGTTTAAGGACGTTTCGGTCCATATTCCAGTTTAGGGACATAGTGGTCCATATTCCAGTTTAGGGACATGGTGGTCTAAAGGTAGTTTAAGGACGCATAAGTCCGTGGGTTTAAGGACCCCACAGTCCATGTTGATGTGTGGTTGTCGGACCCGTCACCTCTCTGACGTCGTTGAAGGATTACAACGATAGTAGTCAGAGGAGTTCGAAGATGTACCCTCGAACCGGATGTAAATTGATTTAAGAGAGCAGCTGTGCTCAATCAATTTAATTTGAGGACTTACGGCCATGATTGAGCTAAGTCCAGTTTGAAAAATGTTTAATATTTTTATTTGTCTTTGGCCTATTAGGCCTGTGCTAGGGCTTTGCCCCTTTTAAAATAATGCACTGCATTTCTTATTTTGTTTGGGCTATGCCCTTTTATAAATGATGCAGAGCATCAATTTTGTTTGGGCTCTGCCCTTTTATAAATGATGCAGAGCATCAATCTTGTTTGGGCTCTGCCCTTGCATTGCAATTTATTTTGGCCTACTAGGCCTTTTTTATTTGGGTATGGCCCTTCAGTAATCAATGCAGTGCATTTGTTAGGCGCTTTGCGCCAATCACTGAGCGTAAGCGCTTGTGGTGATGACACGTGTCACGCAAGCGCGGTACGCTGCGCTTGCGCTGCTGACACGTGGCGCGCTCTAGCGAGTTGCGTCAATTTCAGAGAGCAAGGCTCTATCTTAAAAGCGCATAGCTCAAGTGGTTTAGGTGCTGACACGTGGCGCTCTCTGGTGGCTTGCACCAACCCAAGAGCGCAACAGTGCAGTTTTGCAAGTGCAGGGCACTGTTTAATTTTTTGATCCAATTTAGATCAGAGAAAACAAGTTTTTCTTGTTTTTTCTTGTTTTCAGAGAACCAGTGGTTCATAAAAAGTGCAAGGCACTATTATTATTTGTTTTTTTTATTGAAGATCGTTGATCTTGTTCATAGATCAATGATCTATTAGAAGAAATTCTTCTATTTTATGAAGGTTTTTACCTTTTTCTTGAACTTTCTTCATAGTTCTCTCTATTTTTGAGGTTCTTAATCTCTCACAATGTTGATCCTTTTTGAATTAGGGTCTAGGGGTCTTTATATAGTGCCCATAGGTTTGTTAAGTTTGTTAAAGAGATCATTCTCTGAGTGATTTGGGGAATTTCCCCCACTGTTGGATTTTTGATCCAAGGGCTTCTGTTTTATGGAAGACAATCTTCTTGTTTTAACAAGAACAGAAGGATCTTACGAGAATTTAATTCTGTTTCGCGCAAACGCCCCAGCGCGTGACACGTGTCACGCAGTGCACAGCGCAGCGCATCTGTGCTTGCGCATCTACGCTGACACGTGTCGCGCAGCGCACGGCGCAGTGCAACTGCGTTTGCTCTGACACGTGTCACGCAGCGCAGCGCTTGCGCAACTGAAGCATTGCTTCCTTTAATTTTTTTTAAAATAGAGCCTTGCTCTGATTGGGCGCGCTGCCTTGGGCGCTGCGCTGACGTATCAGCTTTTGACACGTGGCGCGTTGCGCGCAGCGCCAGGAATTTGAAGCGTTGCTTCAAATTTTGAATTTTTGAAATTCAAACAGAGCTTTGCTCTGATTGGGGGAAACAAATGCCCCCCCCACCGTTGCGCTCACGTGGCGTACACGTGAGTGCAACGGTGGCAAGATCCTATCCGTTGGATCAATTAAGGATTTGAAGGGGCGCAAGCGCGTATAAATAGGACCCTTGGTCCTCAACAGATGTTCACCATCTTCAAGAATTTGAGTTTTCAGAGCTTTGCTCTTATTTTCAAGAACTTCAGAGCCTTACTCTCATTTCCAAAGTCAGAACTTTTTTTTAGAAAAACTTATAGGTAAAATTAATTTAAATTAATGTAAATCAATCTTAACCAACAGAGCCTTGCTCTCATAGATCTTTGATCTAAAGAAAACCCCTTTGGGGTTTCACCAACAGAGCCATGCTCTCATGAATCTATAGATCTAAAGAGATCTTATTTTAGGATTTTTAACCCATGAACAGAGCTTTGCTCATGGACCAAACATAGATCTTTTGATCTTCTGATGATGAACTCTTAAGAGTTTTTTCATGGATCTTTAAGATCCCAGAACTTTAATTTTTAGGAATTAAATTTTTTTTTCTTTGATGGATTTTTCCATCATTATTACAGAGCTAGACTCTTTTAAGGAATCTTATTCCCCTGAGATCAGAGTTTGACAAGTGTCACTCTGTGACAGAACTTTGCTCTGAAAGAGGAGAATTTCTCCTTATCTCTAGGGATTTTTTTTATTATTAATGAGAATGTTCTTTTGGGGTTTAACTGACAATCTCATCCAATGATGGGGTTGTCTTATTAACTGATGTATTGTCATCTAGATTTTGTGGGCCCCCCTTTGGTATCCTACCCACTACACTGCAGTGTGGTGTAATTAATCTCAATCTAATTTTAATAAAATTTTTAATTTAATTAATTAATTAATTAAAAAAAAATTAAACGCCAAGCGTTAGAATTGCAACACTAATGGCTAATTTTGTTTCCTTGCAGTGACCATGTCTTTCGATACTTCATTCCCATTTGTTCGTTCAGAGGAAGGGTTTCCCGAAGCGCCCGTGGACTGCGAAATCCTAGCTATGATTAGGGACCACGACCCGGAATTTAAGAATCTCTACCTTTGGGGGTCGTGGTACAACCAGATTATCATGGGTCGACGGAGTTTTTCGTGTGCAGTGCCGTCAGAGCCTATTACGGCGATCCACTACGCCAGCCCACCCCCGGTGCAGTATGTCGTGGAGATGGTTGATTGGACTTCGAAGGGCTTTCTTCATCACGCTATAAATGCAATTTCGGTTCAGCGTCCTATGGTTTTGGATATCCTGGGACGCCGTATCTGTCAAGGCGAGGCGCGACCTTGGGGGCAATCATATAACATAGGTTTGATCCCCCGCCACCCGATCGGCTATCTTTCATGGGCTCTCTATATTCTGTCGGCGAAGAAGTCGCAGTTGATAAGGTTAGGGTTGTACACTGCGGTTTACGTCTCCCTCTTCCAATATCCTACGCTTCCCACCTGGTGGTTCAAGACCTTTTTGGAGCAGTGGAACATTCCGACTCACACTTTCCTCGCAATGGACCGGGAAGTGTCGATTTCTTTGGAGGAATTCACAGAGGTCTCCGGCTTACCGGTTATAGGGGAGCACTATGAGGAGTTGCTTCCTACGGACGAGTATGTCTTCGGTGCTAAGCCGGCAGTAAGGGGCCTCACTCCGGAGAATGTTGTTCAACATCAATTCTCAAGTTTAATCAAAGTATTGAACATCTATGAGGCCCTTTTCATCGAACGTAGGAGTCGCGGAGTTAGCTTCGAGGATTTCATTGCTCGGTTCCTTCACCCAAACGTCCTCTCGGCAGAAGCTGCCAAGTTTGCCACACTTGACGACCCTTTCGGTCTAGGTTTGGATAACCTGCCGGCGAAGGAAATAGACCAAAATGGTTTTTTCCTTCTTAACTCCCCGACTGTGTCTTTTACGGAAGTTGCAGCCCCCGGGATGGACGAGGAGGCCTTCTTCTTAGGATTTCTTGGGCTATGGCTGTTAGTTATATGTATGCCCTAGAGGCCATTACTGTACATAGGATGTATATTGTAGTGGATGCTAGGACATATATAAGGATGACTTTCTTGCTCGACATGATAGTATGCTATCTGGTTACCCTTTACCGTAACGTGTACACTGATTGTCTCTCTGTTACATGTTGGTAAAGCCCTTAGGATGTGTACTTGACTACCTGGACTATGATGCGGATCATACTAGTGGGGACATGGTAGTCCATAAGTACATCCTTGAAAGTCCCTAGTCGTGGGTGTATCGAGACGGGGCATCGATATACCAGAGTAGACTAGCGTGTACCTTCTCGACCCATACAGATGGGCGATGGATGATCCCATATCCATCGGTGTTTGACATCAGAGATGATATACGGGTGCTCAGTAAAGACTGGGTACACTGGACGGACTCGCCGAGAACTCCCAGATGGTATTATACCTCACATCAGATGGCAGTTCTCTGGTGACACTGGTACAGAGTAGTCTGTTGACCTGAGATCGTCATAGAGTCTTGTGTGGTTCCCACTGTGCTTTGATTTCCATCTTACCACGTCCAAGAGGGCATGCAAAACGGTGGTTTTTGGGTACAGTCCCGAGTCACATGGAGGCAATGAGCGATAGGAGGGGATTCGTCTCTCCCGGTATAGGGGGTTGATGTTGCGCTGTGTTCGATTGGCTATAACAGGAAATCCCTGGCCAGGGTTGCTGAGATTTACTGGTAAGTGTTACCAGTAGTTTCTCGAATTTTTATAGACCTCATATCGACACGACTTATCAAGCTATTGGGGTCTGACGTCTACCATCCCTAGGCGAGATATGCGACATATCAGACGATCAGACCGGACTGTACGGTAGTGTTACTGGTTGGATTCACTGGAGTGTGAGCGGGCTTGCTCGTCGATCTTCTGATCGCTCAATACCCGGGTGGCCGTTACGTTTAGCAGACCGCTTGCGGCTTGTGGGTGTTTGATATGATCATCACCTGCTGCCGGCGTATTGACGAGTCTTTAGAGTCCTACACAGAGGTTTCCTGGCTCAAGCGAAACGAAATAGGAGCGCATATGAGATATGTGCGGGACCGAGAATAATGCGTGTATGTGATACCGTATTTCATTCTCGCGATCAATGTGTCGAATGGTTGTATGTGATATAACCTAGTTATCGATTCAAGCGTTGATTCGATAAGCCGAAACATTGTATATTAGTCGGTTGTGTGCGACATGACCGGATCATTGAATCAAGTGTTGATTTAATGATCTAATGCATATTTATATATTTGATATATTACTTTGCATCAACTAGTATCGGTTTACTTAAGATGGATTTTCTCACTCGAATGTGCGCATTGCATATGCGATATGATTTTGTGCACTTGCTTGTATCATGTTTGATGATACATGCCTTTTGGTTAAGTGTGAAGAATTAAACCTTGGTTAATGAAATGGTTAGGGTTTACTATTTCCTTATTCATTTATTCATTTATTTATTCTTTTGGAAATAGAAAAGCAAATGAGAAAATGGTGGCTTGTTTTGATTTGTTCATGAAGCTTCATGAAGACTTTGACCAAGTGACCATTTTGTCTCATGCTTAACCCTAACCATCCCACTAACCATGATTTATTCTCTACACTTGACCATGGTTTGGTCATGATAAGCATTCTTTTAATTTTCTTTTTGGGATTAACTTATCATAACTTTATCTTCTTCTTCTTCTTCATCTTCAATGAAGAAACCTCCACTTCATCAATGGTGATTGATGAAGATGAGTGAGAAATCCAATTCTAAAGTCTACCCACTTCCTATTTCTTCATCTTCTACCTCTTGCCAAGTAGTAGAGTGTGTTTTCTTCACAAGTTTCTTGACTTGGTGAAGTCGGAGCTTGATTTAGCGATGCCTCGACATAGATCATCTTCGGCATGGACATCGATGACCTAGCCCGTCCATTCTCCGATGAAGCCGACGCTAGAGCCCGGGACTTGTTATGGACAGTGAGGAGACTTCATTGCGGAGCAATGGAGGTGGAGAACCGGATCTACAAAGGTTGTATTTCCGTATCTCTTAGTTAAGTGTTAACTAGTTTCATTATTCGCCTAGAAATCTAGCCGACGATCCGTAGTCGGGTCTCTCGGCACCCATAATTTTTTATATTGGCATGTTCGATGCCTTGCGAGACCTTTATAGGGTGCTTAGGAACCTTTCAATGGCTGAGTTGGTTTGCGCTCCCGATGCATTTTCGCCATATGCGGCCCTCTGTCTTTTACCCAGCTCACCGGATGACCATTGGGGTAAAAGTGGCCGTTGGGATCACCGGCTTGGCACACCTGTATCATGGCCTCAGTCAAGCGGCGGATGCTAATGAGCCTGGGGTACTGCACGTGATCTTCCTGATGCACTACTCCGTATCATGGCTCGAGCTACATACATCGGGCGTCTTTGTTATGCACAAAAGGCCCTCGTTCTATGAAAGGTGCAGCTTCCCTCGCATCATACAGCTGATTGGCGCCTCAATTGTGACTCCATCGCCATGGAATGCCAGGGGTTTGCTCCTTCTCCCCCACACCGTTGGAGATGGGGTGTCTTTCATTGACAAAGTGTTGACTATTGGAAAGGCATCTACCACTGCAGTGCGGCCATTGCAAGACACTTTCAAATATGGAGCCTCAGTTTTGACGGCCCGGGAGACCCTCCATCTATATTTCATCAGACCGGGCTTCCTGGTGTTTAGGCAGAATGGTGCGGCGATTTTCATGAGATACAACCCGCATCGTTTCGCCCAACAATTGAGCTATAATCAAGGGGTACCACTGGAGGCTTTCCTATCGGAACCTGCTGCTACTGAAAAAGGGATGGAGAGCGCGCTGCATCACTTCATGCGTTTGAATACGGGTTCCCACTTTTTTATCAGTGAGCCGGCTTGCGCCCCACGACTCCTTAAGGTATATACAGAATGGTACAATCATTCGACGGGAGCCATCATAAAGGAAGAAAAGCGATTGCTGGTCGACCGTAAGGGTATGCCTCCAGGTAGCGACCGTAAAGCTCCTCTAGTGTCGAGGACCCCGGTAGTTCCCCCTCTGAATGATGCTAGAGCCGGACCATCGCGTGCGCAGAGTCCTCCACGCGGATTGCTGCTTCCCGATATTGCGGATGCACCACCAGCGCCCTGTGCTCCAGTGGAGACAGTAGTTGTGGCCTCGCCGGAGTCTGTGAAAGGTTCCTAGGCACCCTAAGGAGGTCTCACAAGGCATCGATCATGCCAATTTAAAAAATACGGTGCCGAGAAACCCTAGACTACGGATCGTTGGCTAGAAAACTAGGCGAAAAAGAACTAGTTAACAACTTAACTAAAGTTTAAACGGAAATACAACCTTTGTAGATCCGGTGCTCCACCTCCATAGCTCCGCAACGAAGTCCCTTTGCTGTCCAAATGAATTCCCGGGCTCTAGCGTCGGCTTCGTCGGAGAAATGGCGAGCTAGGTCGTCGATGTCCATGCCGAAGATGATCTACGTCGAGGCATCACTAGATCAAGCTCCAACTTCACCAAGTCAAGAAACTTGTGAAGAAAACACACTCTACTACTTGGCAAGAGGTAGAGGATGAAGAAATAGGAAGTGGGTAGACTTTAGAATTGGATTTCTCACTCATTTGCTCAAGTTGCCATTGTTGAAGTAAGGTTTTTTCATGAAGAAGAAGAAGAGGAAGAAGATGATAAGTGTTCTATTATTATTTTCTAAAAAGAATATAATATGAATACTTATCATAAGCCAACCATAGTTTGTTGTAGAGAATAAACCATAGTTAGAATGAAGGGTTAGGGTTAAGCATCAAGACAAAATGGTCACAAGGTCAAAGCTTCATGAAGCTTCAATGTACAAACAAAGAAAGCCACCATTTTCTCTTTATGCAAAATATTTTCCAATAAGAATAAATGAATAAATAAATAAATAAGAAAACCATAACCCTAACCTATATACAACCATGGTTTAATCTTCACACAAACCCTAGTGAGCATGTATCATCAAACATGATACAATCAAGTGCACAAAAAGTATATCACATATACAATGTGCACATCCGAGCGAGAAAATCCATTTAAAGTGAACCAATACTAGTTAATGCAAAGTAATATATCAAATATATAATTATACATTAAATCATTAAATCAACACTTGATTTAACGATCCGGTCATATCGCATATAACCGACTAGTATCCAATGTATCGGCTTATCGAATCAACGCTTGAATCGATAACTAGGTTATATCGCAAACAACCATTCGACACATTGATCGCGAGAATGAAATACGGTATCACATACACGCATTATTCTCGGTCCCGCACATATCTCATATGCGCTCCTATTTCGTTTCGCTTGAGCCAGGAAACCTCTGTGTAGGACTCTAAAGACTCGTCAATACGCCGGCAGCAGATGATGATCATATCAAGCACTCACAAGCCGCAAGCGGTCTGCTAAACGTAACGGCCACCCGGGTATTGAACGATCAGAAGATCGACGAGCAAGCCCGCTCACACTCCTGTGAATCCAACCAGTAACACTACCGTACAGTCCGGTCTGATCGTCTGATATGTCGCATATCTCGCCTAGGGGTGGTAAACGTCAGACCCCAATAGCTCGATAAGTCGTGTCGATATGAGGTCTATAACAATTCGAGAAACTACTGGTAACACTTACCAGTAAATCTCAGCAACCCTGGCCAGGGATTTCCTGTTATAGCCAATCGAACACAGCGCAACATCAACTCCTTATACCGGGAGAGACGAATCCCCTTCTATCGCTCATTGCCTCCATGTGACTCGGGACTGTACCCAAAAACCACCGTTTTGCACGCCCTCTTGGACGTGGTAAGATGGAAATCAAAGCACAGTGGGAACCACACAAGACTCTATGACGATCTCGGGTCAACAGACTACTCTGTACCAGTGTCACCAGAGAACTGCCATCTGACGTAAGGTATAATACCATCTGGGAGTTCTCGGCGAGTCCGTCCAGTGTACCCAGTCTCTACTGAGCACCCGTATATCATCTCTGATGTCAAACACCAATGGATATGGGATCATCCATCGCCCATCTGTATGGGTCGAGAAGGTACACGCTAGTCTACTCTGGTATATCGATGCCCCGTCTCGATACACCCACGACTAGGGACTTTCAAGGATGTACTTATGGACTACCATGTCCCCACTAGTATGATCCGCATCATAGTCCAGGTAGTCAAGTACACATCCTAAGGGCTTTACCAACATGTAACAGAGAGACAATCAGTGTACACGTTAAGGTAAAGAGTAACCAGATAGCATACTATCATGTTGAGCAAGAAAGTCCTCCCTATATATGTCCCAGCATCCACTACAATATACATCCAATGTACAGTAATGGCCTCTAGGGCATACATATAACTAACAATCTCCCACTTGCACTAGGGCCATCTGTAGCAGTGGTTGTAGTATCTCATACTCAACCATCCCATAAAAGTCTCTCTCTGGGAATAGGCCTTCGTGAGTGGATCCGCCGTGTTGTCATCTTAGTCTACTCTCCTAACCTCGATCCCTTAGAGATCAACCATCTCTATGATCAGGTGATACTGCCTTAGAATATGTCTGGATCACTGATGGGACCTGCGTTCCTTGGCATAAGCCAAAACTCCATTGTCACACAATGGGAGGAACATAGTTCATCTCATGAACCAATATACACCCAAACAGCCTCTTTGGTAGCATCTTTAGTAGCGATGTATCCTGCCTTTATCGTCTAGTATGCCACGGTATCCAGCTTGGAACTCTTCCAACATACCGTCCCTTTACTGAGGGTAAAGACAATGCCTGCGACTGACATTCAGTCATCTTTATCACCCTGGAACCCTTCCAGTGATTCTCCCCAGGATCGATTGATACCATCTCACTACAACTAGTGAGTATCCTAATATCCAATTAAATCTATCTCATAGATCCAAAACTCAGGATTTAGGAGGTATCATTTTGATCCTATATGGAGAATCTTTGTGATAAGCGGAGATTGATCGAGCGTAGCATAGGAAACTCCTTCCCTATCAAGAGTATGTCATCCACGTACTCTACGAGGATCGTCACCATACTCCCTACTACCTTTTTGTTTATACAAGGTTCATCTACCATTTTGATGATGTCAAACTCTTTGACTAACACATCAAAACAGATGTTCCAACTCCGCGATGCCTGCTTTATCAGATAAAACATCTTGCACACGTTTCCGCTGCTCCCACTGTTTACGAAGCCCTCTGGCTGTGTACTTACAGACGTTCTCTTCTAAAACATCATTTAGAAAAGATGTCATGGCACCCAACCGCCAGATATCGTAGTCATGGTATATAGCCGTGGCAAGTAGGATCTGGATGGACTTAAGCATAGATCCTTAGAAAAGGCTTCAATATAATCCTTACCTGATCAATGATGCAAACCTTTAACAAGTCTAGGTTTGAAAGTCTCAACTTTTCCATCTACACCAAGTAATCTTCTCAAGATATACTTGCTCCTGATGGGGATTTAACCCTTCAGATATAGCAACTAAAGTCCATACTTCGTTGGTGTACATGGATTCCATCTCAGATCATTAAGCATCCAGCCATTCTTACAGAGTCTCACTCCTGATGGCCAGCTCGAAACTAGTTGGGTCATCATCTCATGATGCAATCCTCGCTCCCACTGTCATCGAGAAACCAAAGTATCTCTCAGGTGGGTGAGAAACCCTACTAGATCGGCGGAGAGGCTGAGGTTCGTTGGTTACTATTGAATCTTTCGGTTCTACCAAATCATCAGCTTTGTATAGCTGGAACCTTTCCAGTTCTACATAACCGACCTTGCCTCGAGCTTGTCCGGATTTTGTGTTTAGACATAGGCCGGACAACCCAAATCTTAACTAGGTTAAGACATGGGCTCTTCCCTTTCCATATCACATATGAAGTGGTAGGCAATTGATTTGATTGGAACCCTATTCAATAGGTATGTAGCTTCTCAAGTGCATAACTCCCAAAAGGAAATAGGTAACTCAGTAGTACTCATCATAGAGAACACCATATCAAATAGGGCGTGATTGCTCCGTCCCGATATACCATCGTGCTATGGTGTATACGGAGGAGTAATGCCGAGAGAGAATCTCATTCTCCTTTAGAATAGTCCAAGAATTCTGTGCTCAAGTATTCTGCTCCCTGATCTCATCATAGGACATAATACTTATACCCGTATTTTGGTTCTCTACTTCTAATTTATATTCTGTGAATATCTCAAAAGGTTCGGACTTGTGTTTCAACAGGAACATATGTCTGAATCTAAAGAGATCATCAGAGAACGTAATGAAGTATAAAGAACCAGTCCTGGCATGTGTAGACTGGGGACCTACATACATCAACATGTATCAATCCCAAGAGTTCACAAACTCTTTCTCTGTTTCCATTGAACAGAGCTATGGTCATCTTATCTTTATGACATGACTAGCAAGTTTCATAAGATGCAAATTCAAACTGATTTAAATATGCATCTAAATGTAACTTCAGCTAGTCGGGTCACATTGATCTGACCTAGTCTACAATACCTCAAGAAGGATTCGTTCATTTCTGAACTCTTCCTCTTGTGTGTGTTCCATATACTAAGAACTGTAGTTTGATTTAGAACGTCAATGCTTTTAGACAACGTGCCTGAACCGATCAACTTTTGATATAGGAAATGTTCAAAACATTATCCATCAATACAAAATTATATCATTTCTTTATTTTTAAAGAGACTGATATGATTTTGTATATCAGGTTCGGTATCTAATAGCATTTGTTCAGAATCAATGTATTGGTAATACAGGGTGACAGTGACCGACAGACTTGGCTGCAACACTTGCCCCGTTTTCTGCCTCATGAAACTTATCACCCGTTCTCAGTTTTTCTACCATTTTGTAGCCCTATGTAACAGATTACATATCTGGGATCCTGATCCGGTATCATATACCAAGGATTCGGAGGATACTGAGAAACAGTTCTGTATAATGAACACACCCGAAGATGATGCATCAGCATGCACTCTCTTCGTTTGGGCGGCATGGGAAATCTGGTATTCCCCAATTTCCTGCTCTGTCTTATAACAATTATAAGTTGGAGCAGGACCAACGTTCCCCAGCTCAGTATAACAAGCGGGTTCGGTCAATAATCCGTATTATTATCTTGATTAAGGCGTGATATGGTCGCTACTAGGAGAGAAAGAGAAGAAAACACTCAGCGTGCGCTCTTGCAAGAATAGATTGGTTATTATTTTATCTAATCAGGATGGCTCCCACTGCTTTTTATCAAATCTTCCTTCAAACCCTAAAAGGAAAGACTAGCCGGGATTAATTACACACTACAAGTTCGCCAATCTTTCAGCCAGGCCAGTGTCGGTACTTTGAGGGAGGTCCCCCGTGCTTTCGCACGAACCTAATTAATGTAAACCTCGTTTTCCCAGAGGCGTAACCTCGTTAACACCTTTCTAGACACCTACTTGATCGGCTAATTGTAATGTGTAAAACTCTCCCAGGAGTAACTCTTACTCGCAGCGGGTATCGGGATCCAACTATCTCATAGAAGGTATGCAATCTTATTGCAAATTTCAACACTTGAAATTCCCGATATATTTTGCCCCTAACCTCCTATGACCTTGACAAAGGCCAACAAACCATAGGATGCTAGTCAAGTTCAACCCGTCATTTCCTGATTGAATTAAACCCACCCGCACGGCCCTTGACAAAGGCCAACAAGGTCGCACGACTACCCTAACCCAATCTGCATCATATGCATAAGCAGATAAGCACCAGTTAGCTACCGCATACTGCGCCTTGACAAAGGCCAACAAACGCAGCACGAATACTAACTACTACTTATCTGAAATGACGGAGGGCTACGACAGGTTTTTCTGAAAACCTATTGCGTAACGAACTTGATATCGTTGTAGAATCAAATGATTTTTGAAATGGAGTGTTTTTGAGGCTTTTCTAGTTTTGCTAAAGGAGTCACTCCCGGTGAAGGGATCGTCGGTCCTTTCCTCGTCGAATGAGGTGCGGGATATATCATATATATCACTGTGCAAAGCAGAACTGTAGCTACCTGTTTTATTTTGAAATTCGATTCCACAACATCTTAGGTTTCTTTTATCTTCATTAATCACATTAATGAAGTCCCATCATTTAAGTACCTAAACATCACAGATAAATACGACGTACACTTATGCCATCCGCATTCGCCTCGATGTCCCCTCGTGCACCGTTAGGTTAGGTAACTAACGACAGAGCGGGGCAGGGCTAGCACGGATGTAAAACATAAGTAACGTCTATATAATATATCATATATACTATATACAGTATCTATCACAGAACATCACATGATCACATCACAGATATCGCAGCAGAAGAATCATATGAAATATTGGATATACTAGGACGTCCGTGTTTTCAATACGAGCCAGTATAAAACACGGATTCCACGGTCGTGATGAATAGCCAAACCCACACCCGTAGACCCCTACGAGAGCGGCAAGTAACCCTACCAATTCTAGAGTTAGGAGACCCGGACTCGACTCCTCGAGTTGATCTCCTACTGGACTCCAGAACCCGGTTACTTGTGCCCTCCTCCTTGGGTCTATCCTAGTGCAGAAAAGTAAATATTATACAAACGGTGACAACTTCCGCAACCTGGAAGCGCCCCAATAAAAGAATATTACATACAAGTTTTTACATGAATGAAAATGAAAAACACTCATCTCACATAAAAACCTCCGGCTATTAAAACGCGACGATCCAATATAACATATCCAGCAACACATAACATCACATGTCATCAACGTAAGTAAATATGCGCATCCCAATTGTCGTTGACATATAGCAACGAAACCGGCGATATCACATATTACACTTACGGTTACAGAAAAGAAAGTGTAAAACTACAACAGTTGGAATCCGCAACCACCTCAGACATCGCATGCCTGACCAAATGAATTACTTAGACATCGCATGCCTAACAATTATAAACCCCGCATTTTAGTCTCAAAATCGAAAACTCTTTTCAATATCAAGTCGGGCAATTCAACAAGATTCCCGACATCCTGATCGAATGCTCGTCGCAAACTTTAGTAGGCGGCCGCACCCCCGATACCGTCGACGAAGTGCACCAAGACGGAACACCGCTACCGCGAGCACCCGAACGGATGCTTTCGGTGACGGGGTTCTCCTACAGTCACTTGGTCGGGGCTATGGAGTGAGGCTGTCTATTAAGTTTACCCGGCGAGTATCCGCGTACGCTACGTGATTGCGACGGACTTTTGATCACATCAAAATTCCGTGGCAACCGATCAAGTGAGACTAAAGTGCTATGTTTATAATATTCATTCAGTTATCACATAACTACTTGTGAATTCCAATTATTGTATCCCATTCCGGATAAATAGAAAATGTCAAACTTTCCGATCGAACAATCGAACACCCAAGTTTTCCCGATACAGATCAACACATGAAATAAGTCTAACAACATTTAGTTCGTGCCTCAGTACCAACGGTCCAGCAGTAGAAGGGTCAAGCCAACGCCTCACATGTGGCACGCCGTACTGCCCCAAATCCGAAGGTTCAAAGGGCAGTTCAAGACGGTCACATAATCGAGTTAAGGTTTGTTGTCTTCTAGAGGGTCCATCGCGTTACTTGCACTACTTAAAACGTCGTTAAACTACGGAAAAATCCAACACTTGGAAATTTCCCGACAGGGGAAAAATTGGGTATTTATATCCGGTCGAACTTTTTAACATATTGTAAAATTTATCCGGAAAGCCACATAGACAAAATCTGATATTCCGATCGAAATACCGAATCCCCAAAACAACCCCAGAAAATTCAACTCTTGAAAAATATTAAAAATTCCCAGAAAACCCAGCATATTAAAATAGGAATTACTGTGCAACAATGGGAAGGTGACGTCATCACCTAGCCGCGGAACCGCCGCAGAAGCTGGGTTTCTGCCGCGGTTCCGCCGCAGTTTGGATGAATCATGGGTCCAATTTTGCGTCGTAATTCATAGATTTCCCTGCTGAATTTTTTAGCAATTTTTAATTTGGAAAAATCCACGTTTTCAGAAAAAGTCCAGAGAGCGTGGAAATTTTGGGGTTTCGGTTCGTTCGGACTTCAAATTGCGTCTAGACTTCGCCTAAGGCTTTAGCTAGGCTCTGATACCAGTGAAAGGTTCCTAGGCACCCTAAGGAGGTCTCACAAGGCATCGATCATGCCAATTTAAAAAATACGGTGCCGAGAAACCCTAGACTACGGATTGTTGGCTAGAAAACTAGGCGAAAAAGAACTAGTTAACAACTTAACTAAAGTTTAAACGGAAATACAACCTTTGTAGATCCGGTGCTCCACCTCCATAGCTCCGCAACGAAGTCCCTTTGCTGTCCAAATGAATTCCCGGGCTCTAGCGTCGGCTTCGTCGGAGAAATGGCGAGCTAGGTCGTCGATGTCCATGCCGAAGATGATCTACGTCGAGGCATCACTAGATCAAGCTCCAACTTCACCAAGTCAAGAAACTTGTGAAGAAAACACACTCTACTACTTGGCAAGAGGTAGAGGATGAAGAAATAGGAAGTGGGTAGACTTTAGAATTAGATTTCTCACTCATTTGCTCAAGTTGCCATTGTTGAAGTAAGGTTTTTTCATGAAGAAGAAGAAGAGGAAGAAGATGATAAGTGTTCTATTATTATTTTCTAAAAAGAATATAATATGAATACTTATCATAAGCCAACCATAGTTTGTTGTAAAGAATAAACCATAGTTAGAATGAAGGGTTAGGGTTAAGCATCAAGACAAAATGGTCACAAGGTCAAAGCTTCATGAAGCTTCAATGTACAAACAAAGAAAGCCACCATTTTCTCTTTATGCAAAATATTTTCCAATAAGAATAAATGAATAAATAAATAAATAAGAAAACCATAACCCTAACCTATATACAACCATGGTTTAATCTTCACACAAACCCTAGTGAGCATGTATCATCAAACATGATACAATCAAGTGCACAAAAAGTATATCACATATACAATGTGCACATCCGAGCGAGAAAATCCATTTAAAGTGAACCAATACTAGTTAATGCAAAGTAATATATCAAATATATAATTATACATTAAATCATTAAATCAACACTTGATTTAACGATCCGGTCATATCGCATATAACCGACTAGTATCCAATGTATCGGCTTATCGAATCAACGCTTGAATCGATAACTAGGTTATATCGCATACAACCATTCGACACATTGATCACGAGAATGAAATACGGTATCACATACACGCATTATTCTCGGTCCCGCACATATCTCATATGCGTACCTATTTCGTTTCGCTTGAGCCAGGAAACCTCTGTGTAGGACTCTAAAGACTCGTCAATACGCCGGCAGCAGATGATGATCATATCAAGCATCCACAAGCCGCAAGCGGTCTGCTAAACGTAACGGCCACCCGGGTATTGAGAGATTAGAAGATCGACGAGCAAGCCCGCTCACACTCCTGTGAATCCAACCAGTAACACTACCGTACAGTCCGGTCTGATCGTCTGATATGTCGCATATCTCGCCTAGGGGTGGTAAACGTCAGACCCCAATAGCTCGATAAGTCGTGTCGATATGAGGTCTATAATAATTCGAGAAACTACTGGTAACACTTACCAGTAAATCTCAACAACTCTGGCCAGGGATTTCCTGTTATAGCCAATCGAACACAGCGCAACATCAACTCCCTATACCGGGAGAGACGAATCCCCTCCTATCGCTCATTGCCTCCATGTGACTCGGGACTGTACCCAAAAACCACCGTTTTGCACGCCCTCTTGGACGTGGTAAGATGGAAATCAAAGCACAGTGGGAACCACACAAGACTCTATGACGATCTCGGGTCAACAGACTACTCTGTACCAGTGTCACCAGAGAACTGCCATCTGACGTAAGGTATAATACCATCTGGGAGTTCTCGGCGAGTCCGTCCAGTGTACCCAGTCTCTACTGAGCACCCGTATATCATCTCTGATGTCAAACACCAATGGATATGGGATCATCCATCGCCCATCTGTATGGGTCGAGAAGGTACACGCTAGTCTACTCTGGTATATCGATGCCCCGTCTCGATACACCCACGATTAGGGACTTTGAAGGTGTACTTATGGACTACCATGTCCCCACTAGTATGATCCGCATCATAGTCTAGGTAGTCAAGTACACATCCTAAGGGCTTTACCAACATGTAACAGAGAGACAATCAGTGTACACGTTAAGGTAAAGAGTAACCAGATAGCATACTATCATGTCGAGCAAGAAAGTCCTCCTTATATATGTCCCAGCATCCACTACAATATACATCCAATGTACAGTAATGGCCTCTAGGGCATACATATAACTAACAATCTCCCACTTGCACTAGGGACATCTGTAGCAGTGGTTGTAGTATCTCATACTCAACCTTCCCATAAAAGTCTCTCTCTGGGAATAGGCCTTCGTGAGTGGATCCGCCGTGTTGTCCTCTGAGTCTACTCTTCTAACCTCGATCCCTTAGAGATCAACCATCTCTATGATCAGGTGATACTGCCTTAGAATATGTCTGGATCACTGATGGGACCTGCGTTCCTTGGCATAAGCCACAACTCCATTGTCACACAATGGGAGGAACATAGTTCATCTCATGAACCAATATACACCTAAACAGCCTCTTTGGTAGCATCTTTAGTAGCGATGTATCCTGCCTTTATCGTCTAGTATGCTACGGTATCTAGCTTGGAACTCTTCCAACATACCGTCCCTTTACTGAGGGTAAAGACAATGCCTGCGACTGACATTCAGTCGTCTTTATCACCCTGGAACCCTTCCAGTGATTCTCCCCAGGATCGATTGATACCATCTCACTACAACTAGTGAGTATCCTAATATCCAATTAAATCTATCTCATAGATCCAAAACTCAGGATTTAGGAGGTATCATTTTGATCCTATATGGAGAATCTTTGTGATAAGCGGAGATTGATCGAGCGTAGCATAGGAAACTCCTTCCCTATCAAGAGTATGTCATCCACGTACTCTACGAGGATCGTCACCATACTCCCTACTACCTTTTTGTTTATACAAGGTTCATCTACCATTTTGATGATGTCAAACTCTTTGACTAACACATCAAAACAGATGTTCCAACTCCGTGATGCCTGCTTTATCAGATAAAACATCTTGCACACGTTTCCGCTGCTCCCACTGTTTACGAAGCCCTCTGGCTGTGTACTTACAGACGTTCTCTTCTAAAACATCATTTAGAAAAGATGTCATGACACCCAACCGCCAGATATCGTAGTCATGGTATGTAGCCGTGGCAAGTAGGATCTGGATGGACTTAAGCATAGATCCTTAGAAAAGGCTTCAACATAATCCTTACCTGATCAATGATGCAAACCCTTAACAAGTCTAGGTTTGAAAGTCTCAACTTTTCCATCTACACCAAGTAATCTTCTCAAGATATACTTGCTCCTGATGGGGATTTAACCCTTCAGATATAGCAACTAAAGTCCATACTTCGTTGGTGTACATGGATTCCATCTCAGATCATTAAGCATCCAGCCATTCTTACAGAGTCTCACTCCTGATGGCCAGCTCGAAACTAGTTGGGTCATCATCTCATGATGCAATCCTCGCTCCCACTGTCATCGAGAAACCAAAGTATCTCTCAGGTGGGTGAGGAACCCTACTAGATCGGCGGAGAGGCTGAGGTTCGTTGGTTACTATTGAATCTTTCGGTTCTACCAAATCATCAGCTTTGTATAGCTGGAACCTTTCCAGTTCTACATAACCGACCTTGCCTCGAGCTTGTCCGGATTTTGCGTTTAGACATAGGCCGGACAACCCAAATCTTAACTAGGTTAAGACATGGGCTCTTCCCTTTCCATATCACATATGAAGTGGTAGGCAATTGATTTGATTGGAACCCTATTCAATAGGTATGCAGCTTCTCAAGTGCATAACTGTCACGCCCCGCTTCCCAGAGTGCGCAAGATTTGGGCACGTGACATAGCCAACCATGCTACCTGTGGGTAGGACGTATCCATCCACAGTCACATTACGGTTGTAGAGATATCAAGAACAGTAAAATAAACTAAACTAATACATGTCCAAATCCATAATAACAAGAATCAATAAACAATAAGTGCGGAAGCTAATGATCCAATACAATGAATAAACAGTATGTCCCATAATGCGGGCTCACATCTGGAAATGAAATGACATAAATAAACTAAACTCTCAAGAACTCACAGTTCAGCCTGCTGGCTGAAGTACTCCTGCTCGGTCAACGTCAAAGGTACGGAATCTGGGCCATGCAAAACCCAGACGTCAGCGCGTCATGATATCAAGTATATAGCATAAACATGGTAATAAACAATGCAAGCATGAACATGAATAAAGCAGCAATAAGACGTAATAAACAGGGTAATGTGCAGTAGTGACTAAACTGTCCTATCAGGTTTTCTACTCTATAGTCTTTGAAACCAATTGATGAATCGTCGATGTAACTCAATAGTATCCCGTGCGGGCCCGGGACCACGGTCATGATCCTCGGGCTGAGTCCGAGACGTGCCGCTAAGCAGTAGAGGGTAGTAGGATAGACGAGTGATGTCAGCATCATCACTCCCGGACCGGCCAAGCCCGTAAGACTGATCAGAACAATGTATCGAACTGTTGAGTTACAAGTCGGTTTCACCTTTGATTTCCCCATACCCCCAAACTATGTATGTCAAGTCAGGTATTCAGTAGTCAAGGACTAATGCCAACACGAGTCAAGTAACGGTAGGTCTGTCTGGATCGACAGCATGAATAGTTAGGTTTGTCGGCATTAGGCATGAGATCATGTAACAGGTCAGGTTGCTTTCCACAGATAGAGTCGATATGTACAGGGTGCTGTGTCCGGTGTATCAGTACATGAGTCAGGTGTATCAAGATCGGTCAATATGTAATGCAATCAGGTATATGATGATAACAGGCATAGCAGCAAGTAACGAACAGTAGCAGGGAACAGCAATAAACAATTATTATTCTATGTGAACACTGTGATATCTGTATTTTCATATTAATCCGGTTCACGCACCTTTGAGGTGCAAAGCCACAAGGTAAAGCAGTATTCGCAATATAAATTTAGGAACTACATGGAATTATACTAAGCATAATAATTGTCTCAAGAATAGTTTAACAGTTCAAGCAGATATGATTCAGTCGTTTTATTTAGTTTAAGCATGGAGTGATGTGGGTTAGTTAATTACTAGGAACTGTTGTAACGATTCCAGGTTAAGATAACTGCAATAATATGATATCAAATGTCATCATTAAGTTACGGTATTAAATAGTTTAAATTAAATTGCGTGGCGAGACTGGATCTCGCACGCTAGTATGTGCAAGCAAGTATTCAGATACTTGCCTCAGAACAAGGGTCGGGATGCGGGCGGCCTGATGCACAAGTCACGATACGGTGTGTGAAACGGCGCGATACGGTACTGGGTCCAGGCGTGATCTGCTGCGCGGTACGGACGCGATCTGCGGCGCGGTCTGGTGCGCGATACGGACGCGATACGGTCACGATCTGCAGCGCGATCTGGTGCACGGTACGGGCGCGATACGGTCACGATCTGCAGCGCGATATGGTGCACGGTACGGGCGCGATACGATGGTGGGCGTGGTCCCGGCTCGGTGCGTGGCACGGCGCGGTGCGGCACTGGGCACGATATGGCACGGCAAAATGCGACACAAGTTAGCAACACGATAAACATACAAGATCAACGGAGTTTGCACCAAAGGAAGTAAAGGAATGCTTACAGAGGAGGAACAGGGGTAACTATGATGAGGCCGACGGCGATGGATCGCCGGCGAAGCGACGGCGGCGGCTGCAGCAAGGATGGAGGCTTCGGGTGTGCGCGGAATAGGGTGCTGCGGCGAGTGGGGAAGAGTGTGGTCGGCACTGGTGGTTGTGGGAGAGAGGGAGGTGGTCGGAGGTGGTGTCGACGGGGTCTCCGGCACGTTTCTCCGGCGAACAGCGAAGGTGGGCGATGGGTTAGGTTTCGTGTTGGGTGTTCCGGCGAGGGGAGGAGGGCAGCGACGACGAGGTCTCGACGAGGGGTGTGAGAGGGAGTCGTGGGAGGCGTCGACGGTCGGAGGCGACGTCGACGGCGAGGTTGCGAGGGATGGAGACGAGGTCGGGAATGGGTTGCAGTGCGGGAAGGAGCGGGAGTCGTCGGGAAACGGAAGGAGGCAAGTGCGGCGGTCTCGTGGTGGCGAGGCGGCGACGGCGGGGTCGCGAGGCGGCCGGCGGTGAGATCTGCGTGAGCTAGGGTTAGGGTTTGCGTGGGGGTTTCTCGTGGTGGGAGGCGGCTGTGCATGGAATATATATATATATGGGAAGAGAGAGAGAGTGTTGAGATCGAGAGAGAGAGAAAGAGATTCGTGAGGATGAGAGAGAGAGAGAGAGAGAGAGAAAGACTGAGGGAAAGAGAGAGATTTGAGATAGATTGAGGGAGAGAGAGAAAGAGATAGGGAATGAGAGAGAGAAGGAGGGGGCCCACGAGCTTAGCCTCGTGATTGGCCACAGAATTTAAAAGGGATTCACAGTTAAAAATTTGGAAATAGAAATCAGTTAAGGAATATATATTCGAAATTTAGTTTAAGTATATTAAATTGAAACGGGCCCTTTTTGGCGCGAAATGAAACATTTCCAAATCGCGCCCGGATTGCGCCCAAATGTTCCAAATTCAAATTATAGGATTTTAAGCGGGTTCCAAATTTAGAAAAGAGGTGTTTAGTGATTAAAATGCGTGCCCCCAAGTCGGACACTTGCACGCGCGCGTAGTCGCCCAAACTTGCCCGTTTAGCCAAACGGAACGGAATCTCGACACGCGGACGCTACCACGCGACTAGTGGCGACGAGTAGGCCAACATGGACATCTTAAATTTCATTTTCGGAGTTAAAATTTGTTATGTGCCAAAATGACTTAACCGGGTAAAATTTAGCAATAAACACCAGAAAATCAGGAAAATTGGAAAGAGCGATAAATAACCCTCAACTAGTAATATACATAGTATTATTGGGCTCGGGTGTTACATCATACCCAACTACAGAAGAATTTCGTCCTCGAAATTCCAAGAATACAAGATAACTAATTACTGGAAAAGATGAGGGAATTTCTGCCGGATCTCGTCTTCTCGCTCCCAAGTAGATTCTCCATGCGATCGGTTACCCCAAGAAACTAGCACAAGAGGGATAACCTTATTCTTAAGAACCTTTTCTCGTCGATCCTTGATCTCGACT
Organism: Agapanthus africanus; assembly: GCA_030015575.1. Classification (NCBI taxonomy): domain Eukaryota; kingdom Viridiplantae; phylum Streptophyta; class Magnoliopsida; order Asparagales; family Amaryllidaceae; genus Agapanthus; species Agapanthus africanus. The sequence continues at coordinate 129,928,598 of JASDDO010000008.1, read as the reverse complement.
GGTCGCTCCTCAAAAGTCAGGTCCTCCCGAACGGTCAACTCCGAGTGATCCAGAACATGGGTCTCATCACGAACATACCTCCGTAGTTGAGACACATGAAACACATCATGAACTCCCGCTAATGACGATGGTAACGCCAACCGGTACGATACCTCTCCGACACGCTCCAATATCTCGAAAGGTCCAACGAATCGGGGACTAAGCTTTCCCCGACTTCCAAAGCGAATCACCCCTCTAGTCGGTGATATCTTCAGGAATACCAAATCGCCCACGGCGAACTCTAGAGGTCTTCTTGACGTATCGGCCCAACTCTTATGTCTGTCTCGAGCTGCCTTCACAGCTTCTTGATTGTATTCACATTCTCGACTGTCTGTACCACCGAATCTGGTCCCAATAACCTTCGTTCGCCAACATCATCCCAACAAACCGGCGAACGGCACTTACGACCATACAACGCTTCAAACGGTGCCATCTGAATAGTTGCTTGGAAGCTGTTGTTGTACGAAAACTCCACCAGGTGTAGATGATCTTCCCAAGAACCTTTGAAGTCCAACATGCAAGCCCTCAACATATCTTCAAGGGTCTGGATCGTTCTCTCCGATTGTCCATCAGTCTGGGGATGATAAGCTGTGCTAAACTTCAATCGAGTCCCCAAACTATCTTGTAAACTCCTCCAAAAGTGTGACAAGAACCGAGTGTCCCGGTCGGACACGATGCTTACCGGTACTCCCTGCAATCTGACAATCTCCTGCATGTATCGCTCTGCCAAGGTCTCTGTCGATTGACCGACCCGAAAAGGAATAAAATGGGCTGCCTTGGTCAACCGATCGACAATCACCCATACTGCATTGTTGCCCTTTGGACTCCGCGGTAAAGCCGTCACGAAATCCATGGTTATATGTTCCCACTTCCATTGAGGAATCGGAAGTGGTTGTAACAAACCAGCAACCCTTTGGTGTTCAGCCCTGACTTGCTGACACACCAAGCACTTAGCAACGAAGCGAGCGATTTCCCGTTTCATACCTTCCCACCAGAAATGCTGTCGAATATCTCGGTACATCTTTGTCCCTCCTGGATGTACAGAGTAAGCTGAACTGTGTGCCTCTTTCATAAGCTCTTCACGCACATCTCCTTTTGGCACACACACACGGCTGCCATATCTCAACGAACCATCTTCATGAATCAGTAGATCGGTTCGTAGTCCGGCCATCAGCTCCAACCATCTGCGTTGCCTCATGTTCAACTCCTTCTGAGTGAACACATATTTCAAACTCTTGTGATCCGTAAAGACTTCAACTCTCTCGCCCAGAAGGTAGTGTCTCCAAATCTTCAGGGCGAAGATCACGGCTGCAAGCTCCAAGTCGTGAGTCGGATAGTTCTGCTCATGAGTCTTCAGCTGCCTCGATGCGTAAGCGACGACTTTCCCATTCTGCATCAGAACACATCCCAATCCCTTTCCAGATGCGTCGCTGTGAATCACCAGTCCTCCTGAATCATCCGGTACGGTTAGGATAGGGGCGGTTATCAACTTCTGCTTCAACGTCTCGAAGGCCAATGCACATCCATCTGTCCAAACAAACGGTACCTCCTTACGCGTAAGCTTGGTTAACGGCTCAGCTACACGAGCGAAGTTCTCCACAAATCTTCTGTAGTAACCGGCGAGTCCAAGGAAACTTCTTATCTCTGCAACATTCTTTGGAACAGGCCAATCTCGAACTGCTGCAATCTTCTCGGGATCAACGGCGATTCCATCGCCCGACACGACATGCCCCAGAAACTTCACTTCTTCCAACCAGAATTCGCACTTACTCATCTTCGCAAATAATTTCTCCCGTCTCAGCGTTTGCAGTGCGATCCTTAAGTGTTCAGCATGCTCCTCCGGACTCTTCGAGTATACCAGAATGTCGTCAATGAATACCACAATAAACTGGTCCAAGAACGGTGAAAAGATCCTGTTCATCAAGTCCATAAATATTGCCGGCGCATTAGTCACTCCGAAGGGCATCACTAAATACTCGAAATGCCCATACCGAGTTCGAAACGCCGTCTTGCAAACGTCTTCTGCCTTCACTCGGACCTGATGATATCCTGATCGCAAGTCCAGTTTCGAGAATACCCTCGCGCCACTAAGCTGCTCAAAAAGTTCTCCAATGCGAGGGATCGGGTACTTGTTCTTAATAGTCACCCGGTTTAATTCTCGGTAATCGATGCACATCCTTCTCGTGCCATCCTTCTTCTTTACTAAAAGAACTGGAGCTCCCCAAGGTGAGTTGCTGCTTCGAATCCATCCCTTCTCGAGTAATTCACCCACCTGTTTCTTAACCTCTTCCAATTCCACCGGTGCCATTGGATAATAAGATTTTGATACCGGCGCTGCACCAGGAATAAGGTCGATCGCAAACTCCACATCTCGCTTCGGCGGTAGGCCTGAAATATCTTCAAACACATCCATAAAGTCGCGGACAACTGCCGGCTCTTCATCACTCTCCACTACCATAGCCGCAAGAACGCTGTTCGTCGGCCTAGCCCTAAACTCGACTGGCCCGACAGAACTGCTTCCTCCGATGAAAGTCAACTTAGGATGTCCGGGAATCTGGAGTTACCTTCCTTGCCCTCCAGCCAATGTGGGGGTGGAAAGTGCCAGGAAAATCCATCCCCAAGACAACCTCGTAACTGCTCGTATCTATCACCAAGAAGTCTGCAAAAAGCTCCCGTCCGCAAACAACAACTGTACGATCTCTACTATCCTTACTAGCTATAATTTTCCCATTCCCAGTGTGTATGTCCCATAAACTAGACAGGGTCGTGCAGTTGATCGAGTGTGTAGTTATAAATTGGATGACATAATCAATGGGATGCTCCGAAATTAAGTAATGCCAAAGCGGGAAAACCATGAACGAGTAAATTACCTGAAACCACTTCTCCTGATGCCTTGGCTTCCTCAGCTGTCAAAGTGAAAGCTCGACCCTGGTTGGGTCCTTGTGTCAACTGCTTCTGCCCTTGGAACGGTCTCTGCGGAGGCTTCTGTGTATCATCCTTTGTGCGAGGCTTCGACGGACAAGCATTAACGGCGTGATCTGCCGCTCCACATCTAAAACAGAGTCCCAGCCTCCTTCGACAATCCCTTCTCATGTGGCCCGGTAAATTGCAGTAGTTACAACTTATGCTCTTCCTTCGATCAGCGATCCCAGGCTTCTTCATTGGCGCTACGCTGCGCCTGTTCACCGGAATACTTCTACGTACGGAAGTGGGGTCCAGTGCAAAAGATGGTTCCAGCTCGAGTTGTTCCTTTAGTTTCTCCAGCAATCCCCTTATCACTCTATGCCTGGCGGCTAAGACCGCATGCCCTGGGTCCATCTTCAAATTCTGATCGGCCATATTCCTGGAAATCAAAGTACCCAACATTAGCATGATGATAGTTTTCGAGTATAGATCAAGGCTAGAACTCCAAGATACTTAAATAGAGTGCTGCATTGTAGCTATGCCGCGGTATCATAGCCGCAATTGCTTAACTCCACCCAAGTCGCCTAAGTCCTAGAGATAACAAGAAGTTAGGTTTTTGAGTTGACAAATGCAAAGTAAGTTTGCACGTCGACATGATCCGGAAGAATGATTCAAGGATAGTAAAACGGTCAAAGTGGCAGGACATGTTTCCTAATCACGGGTATTCTGATTCGCGTATCGGGTGCAATACCCAACTACAAAGAGTCAACCCAACTAACCTATGGCTCTGATACCATAAAACCATGTCACGCCCCGCTTCCCAGAGTGCGCAAGATTTGGGCACGTGACATAGCCAACCATGCTACCTGTGGGTAGGACGTATCCATCCACAGTCACATTACGGTTGTAGAGATATCAAGAACAGTAAAATAAACTAAACTAATACATGTCCAAATCCATAATAACAAGAATCAATAAACAATAAGTGCGGAAGCTAATGATCCAATACAATGAATAAACAGTATGTCCCATAATGCGGGCTCACATCTGGAAATGAAATGACATAAATAAACTAAACTCTCAAGAACTCACAGTTCAGCCTGCTGGCTGAAGTACTCCTGCTCGGTCAACGTCAAAGGTACGGAATCTGGGCCATGCAAAACCCAGACGTCAGCGCGTCATGATATCAAGTATATAGCATAAACATGGTAATAAACAATGCAAGCATGAACATGAATAAAGCAGCAATAAGACGTAATAAACAGGGTAATGTGCAGTAGTGACTAAACTGTCCTATCAGGTTTTCTACTCTATAGTCTTTGAAACCAATTGATGAATCGTCGATGTAACTCAATAGTATCCCGTGCGGGCCCGGGACCACGGTCATGATCCTCGGGGCTGAGTCCGAGACGTGCCGCTAAGCAGTAGAGGGTAGTAGGATAGACGAGTGATGTCAGCATCATCACTCCCGGACCGGCCAAGCCCGTAAGACTGATCAGAACAATGTATCGAACTGTTGAGTTACAAGTCGGTTTCACCTTTGATTTCCCCATACCCCCAAACTATGTATGTCAAGTCAGGTATTCAGTAGTCAAGGACTAATGCCAACACGAGTCAAGTAACGGTAGGTCTGTCTGGATCGACAGCATGAATAGTTAGGTTTGTCGGCATTAGGCATGAGATCATGTAACAGGTCAGGTTGCTTTCCACAGATAGAGTCGATATGTACAGGGTGCTGTGTCCGGTGTATCAGTACATGAGTCAGGTGTATCAAGATCGGTCAATATGTAATGCAATCAGGTATATGATGATAACAGGCATAGCAGCAAGTAACGAACAGTAGCAGGGAACAGCAATAAACAATTATTATTCTATGTGAACACTGTGATATCTGTATTTTCATATTAATCCGGTTCACGCACCTTTGAGGTGCAAAGCCACAAGGTAAAGCAGTATTCGCAATATAAATTTAGGAACTACATGGAATTATACTAAGCATAATAATTGTCTCAAGAATAGTTTAACAGTTCAAGCAGATATGATTCAGTCGTTTTATTTAGTTTAAGCATGGAGTGATGTGGGTTAGTTAATTACTAGGAACTGTTGTAACGATTCCAGGTTAAGATAACTGCAATAATATGATATCAAATGTCATCATTAAGTTACGGTATTAAATAGTTTAAATTAAATTGCGTGGCGAGACTGGATCTCGCACGCTAGCATGTGCAAGCAAGTATTCAGATACTTGCCTCAGAACAAGGGTCGGGATGCGGGCGGCCTGATGCACAAGTCACGATACGGTGTGTGAAACGGCGCGATACGGTACTGGGTCCAGGCGTGATCTGCTGCGCGGTACGGACGCGATCTGCGGCGCGGTCTGGTGCGCGATACGGACGCGATACGGTCACGATCTGCAGCGCGATCTGGTGCACGGTACGGGCGCGATACGGTCACGATCTGCAGCGCGATATGGTGCACGGTACGGGCGCGATACGATGGTGGGCGTGGTCCCGGCTCGGTGCGTGGCACGGCGCGGTGCGGCACTGGGCACGATATGGCACGGCAAAATGCGACACAAGTTAGCAACACGATAAACATACAAGATCAACGGAGTTTGCACCAAAGGAAGTAAAGGAATGCTTACAGAGGAGGAACAGGGGTAACTATGATGAGGCCGACGGCGATGGATCGCCGGCGAAGCGACGGCGGCGGCTGCAGCAAGGATGGAGGCTTCGGGTGTGCGCGGAATAGGGTGCTGCGGCGAGTGGGGAAGAGTGTGGTCGGCACTGGTGGTTGTGGGAGAGAGGGAGGTGGTCGGAGGTGGTGTCGACGGGGTCTCCGGCACGTTTCTCCGGCGAACAGCGAAGGTGGGCGATGGGTTAGGTTTCGTGTTAGGTGTTCCGGCGAGGGGAGGAGGGCAGCGACGACGAGGTCTCGACGAGGGGTGTGAGAGGGAGTCGTGGGAGGCGTCGACGGTCGGAGGCGACGTCGACGGCGAGGTTGCGAGGGATGGAGACGAGGTCGGGAATGGGTTGCAGTGCGGGAAGGAGCGGGAGTCGTCGGGAAACGGAAGGAGGCAAGTGCGGCGGTCTCGTGGTGGCGAGGCGGCGACGGCGGGGTCGCGAGGCGGCCGGCGGTGAGATCTGCGTGAGCTAGGGTTAGGGTTTGCGTGGGGGTTTCTCGTGGTGGGAGGCGGCTGTGCATGGAATATATATATATATGGGAAGAGAGAGAGAGTGTTGAGATCGAGAGAGAGAGAAAGAGATTCGTGAGGATGAGAGAGAGAGAGAGAGAGAGAGAAAGACTGAGGGAAAGAGAGAGATTTGAGATAGATTGAGGGAGAGAGAGAAAGAGATAGGGAATGAGAGAGAGAAGGAGGGGGCCCACGAGCTTAGCCTCGTGATTGGCCACAGAATTTAAAAGGGATTCACAGTTAAAAATTTGGAAATAGAAATCAGTTAAGGAATATATATTCGAAATTTAGTTTAAGTATATTAAATTGAAACGGGCCCTTTTTGGCGCGAAATGAAACATTTCCAAATCGTGCCCGGATTGCGCCCAAATGTTCCAAATTCAAATTATAGGATTTTAAGCGGGTTCCAAATTTAGAAAAGAGGTGTTTAGTGATTAAAATGCGTGCCCCCAAGTCGGACACTTGCACGCGCGCGTAGTCGCCCAAACTTGCCCGTTTAGCCAAACGGAACGGAATCTCGACACGCGGACGCTACCACGCGACTAGTGGCGACGAGTAGGCCAACATGGACATCTTAAATTTCATTTTCGGAGTTAAAATTTGTTATGTGCCAAAATGACTTAACCGGGTAAAATTTAGCAATAAACACCAGAAAATCAGGAAAATTGGAAAGAGCGATAAATAACCCTCAACTAGTAATATACATAGTATTATTGGGCTCGGGTGTTACAATAACTCCCAAAAGGAAATAGGTAACTCAGTAGTACTCATCATAGAGCACACCATATCAAATAGGGTGTGATTGCTCCGTCCCGATATACCATCGTGCTATGGTGTATACGGAGGAGTAATGCCGAGAGAGAATCTCATTCTCCTTTAGAATAGTCCAAGAATTCTGTGCTCAAGTATTCTGCTCCCTGATCTCATCATAGGACATAATACTTATACCCGTATTTTGGTTCTCTACTTCTAATTTATATTCTGTGAATATCTCAAAAGGTTCGGACTTGTGTTTCAACAGGAACATATGTCTGAATCTAAAGAGATCATCAGAGAACGTAATGAAGTATAAAGAACCAGTCCTGGCATGTGTAGACTGGGGACCTACATACATCAACATGTATCAATCCCAAGAGTTCACAAACTCTTTCTCTGTTTCCATTGAACAGAGCTATGGTCATCTTATCTTTGTGACATGACTAGCAAGTTTCATAAAATGCAAATTCAAACTGATTTAAATATGCATCTAAATGTAACTTCAGCTAGTCGGGTCACATTGATCTGACCTAGTCTACAATACCTCAAGAAGGATTCGTTCATTTCTGAACTCTTCCTCTTGTGTGTGTTCCATATACTAAGAACTGTAGTTTGATTTAGAACGTCAATGCTTTTAGACAACGTGCCTGAACCGATCAACTTTTGATATAGGAAATGTTCAAAACATTATCCATCAATACAAAATTATATCATTTCTTTACTTTTAAAGAGACTGATATGATTTTGTATATCAGGTTCGGTATCTAATAGCATTTGTTCAGAATCAATGTATTGGTAATATAGGGTGACAGTGACCGACAGACTTGGCTGCAACACTTGCCCCGTTTTCTGCCTCATGAAACTTATCACCCGTTCTCAGTTTTTCTACCATTTTGTAGCCCTATGTAACAGATTACATATCTGAGATCCTGATCCGGTATCATATACTAAGGATGCGGTGGATACTGAGAAACAGTTCTGTATAATGAACACACCCGAAGATGATGCATCAGCATGCACTCTCTTCGTTTGGGCGGCACGGGAAATCTGGTATTCCCCAATTTCCTGCTCTGTCTTATAACAATTATAAGTTGGAGCGGGACCAACGTTCCCCAGCTCAGTATAACAAGCGGGTTCGGTCAATAATCCGTATTATTATCTTGATTAAGGCGTGATATGGTCGCTACCAGGGGAGAGAGAGAAGAAAACACTCAGCGTGCGCTCTTGCAAGAATAGATTGGTTATTATTTTATCTAATCAAGATGGCTCCCACTGCTTTTTATCAAATCTTCCTTCAAACCCTAAAAGGAAAGACTAGCCGGGATTAATTACACACTACAAGTTCGCCAATCTTTCAGCCAGGCCAGTGTCGGTACTTTGAGGGAGGTCCCCCGTGCTTTCGCACGAACCTAATTAATGTAAACCTCGTTTTCCCAGAGGCGTAACCTCGTTAACACCTTTCTAGACACCTACTTGATCGGCTAATTGTAATGTGTAAAACTCTCCCAGGAGTAACTCTTACTCGCAGCGGGTATCGGGATCCAACTATCTCATAGAAGGTATGCAATCTTATTGCAAATTTCAACACTTGAAATTCCCGATATATTTTGCCCCTAACCTCCTATGACCTTGACAAAGGCCAACAAACCATAGTATGCTAGTCAAGTTCAACCCGTCATTTCCTGATTGAATTAAACCCACCCACACGGCCCTTGACAAAGGCCAACAAGGTCGCACGACTACCCTAACCCAATCTGCATCATATGCATAAGCAGATAAGCACCAGTTAGCTACCGCACACTGCGCCTTGACAAAGGCCAACAAACGCAGCACGAATACTAACTACTACTTATCTGAAATGACAGAGGGCTACGACAGGTTTTTCTGAAAACCTATTGCGTAACGAACTTGATATCGTTGTAGAATCAAATGATTTTTGAAATGGAGTGTTTTTGAGGCTTTTCTAGTTTTGCTAAAGGAGTCACTCCCGGTGAAGGGATCGTCGGTCCTTTCCTCGTCGAATGAGGTGCGGGATATATCATATATATCACTGTGCAAAGCAGAACTGTAGCTACCTGTTTTATTTTGAAATTCGATTCCACAACATCTTAGGTTTCTTTTATCTTCATTAATCACATTAATGAAGTCCCATCATTTAAGTACCTAAACATCACAGATAAATACGACGTACACTTATGCCATCCGCATTCGCCTCGATGTCCCCTCGTGCACCGTTAGGTTAGGTAACTAACGACAGAGCGGGGCAGGGCTAGCACGGGTGTAAAACATAAGTAACGTCTATATAATATATCATATATACTATATACAGTATCTATCACAGAACATCACATGATCACATCACAGATATCGCAGCAGAAGAATCATATGAAATATTGGATATACTAGGACGTCCGTGTTTTCAATACGAGCCAGTATAAAACACGGATTCCACGGTCGTGATGAATAGCCAAACCCACACCCGTAGACCCCTACGAGAGCGGCAAGCAACCCTACCAATTCTAGAGTTAGAAGACCCGGACTCGACTCCTCGAGTTGGTCTCCTACTGGACTCCAGAACCCAGTTACTTGTGCCCTCCTCCTTGGGTCTATCCTAGTGCAGAAAAGTAAATATTATACAAACGGTGACAACTTCCGCAACCTGGAAGCGCCCCAATAAAAGAATATTACATACAAGTTTTTACATGAATGAAAATGAAAAACACTCATCTCACATAAAAACCTCCGGCCATTCAAACACGACGATCCAATATAACATATCCAGCAACACATAACATCACATGTCATCAACGTAAGTAAATATGCGCATCCCAATTGTCGTTGACATATAGCAACGAAACCGGCGATATCACATATTACACTTACGGTTATAGAAAAGAAAGTGTAAAACTACAACAGTTGGAATCCGCAACCACCTCAGACATCGCATGCCTGACCAAATGAATTACTTAGACATCGCATGCCTAACAATTATAAACCCCGCATTTTAGTCTCAAAATCGAAAACTCTTTTCAATATCAAGTCGGGCAATTCAACAAGATTCCCGACATCCTGATCGAATGCTCGTCGCAAACTTTAGTAGGCGGCCGCACCCCCGATACCGTCGACGAAGTGCACCAAGGCGGAACACCGCTACCGCGAGCACCCGAATGGATGCTTTCGGCGACGGGGTTCTCCTACAGTCACTTGGTCGGGGCTATGGAGTGAGGCTGTCTATTAAGTTTACCCGGCGAGTATCCGCGTACGCTACGTGATTGCGACGGACTTTTGATCACATCAAAATTCCGTGGCAACCGATCAAGTGAGACTAAAGTGCTATGTTTATAATATTCATTCAGTTATCACATAACTACTTGTGAATTCCAATTATTGTATCCCATTCCGGATAAATAGAAAATGTCAAACTTTCCGATCGAACAATCGAACACCCAAGTTTTCCCGATACAGATCAACACATGAAATAAGTCTAACAACATTTAGTTCGTGCCTCAGTACCAACGGTCCAGCCGTAGAAGGGTCAAGCCAACGCCTCACATGTGGCACGCCGTACTGCCCCAAACCCGAAGGTTCAAAGGGCAGTTCAAGACAGTCACATAATCGAGTTAAGGTTTGTTGTCTTCTAGAGGGTCCATCGCGTTACTTGCATTACTTAAAACGTCGTTAAACTACGGAAAAATCCAACACTTGGAAATTTCCCGACAGGGGAAAAATTGGGTATTTATATCCGGTCGAGCTTTTTAACATATTGTAAAATTTATCCGGAAAGCCACATAGACAAAATCTGATATTCCGATCGAAATACCGAATCCCCAAAACAACCCCAGAAAATTCAACTCTTGAAAAAATATTAAAAATTCCCAGAAAACCCAGCATATTAAAATAGGAATTACTGTGCAACAATGGGAAGGTGACGTCATCACCTAGCCGCGGAACCGCCGCAGAAGCTGGGTTTCTGCCGCGGTTCCGCCGCAGTTTGGATGAATCATGGGTCCAATTTTGCGTCGTAATTCATAGATTTCCCTGCTGAATTTTTTAGCAATTTTTAATTTGGAAAAATCCACGTTTTCAGAAAAAGTCCAGAGAGCGTGGAAATTTTGGGGTTTCGGTTCGTTCGGACTTCAAATTGCGTCTAGACTTCGCCTAAGGCTTTAGCTAGGCTCTGATACCAGTGAAAGGTTTCTAGGCACCCTAAGGAGGTCTCACAAGGCATCGATCATACCAATTTAAAAAATACGGTGCCGAGAAACCCTAGACTACGGATCGTTGGCTAGAAAACTAGGCGAAAAAGAACTAGTTAACAACTTAACTAAAGTTTTAACGGAAATACAACCTTTGTAGATCCGGTGCTCCACCTCCATAGCTCCGCAACGAAGTCCCTTTGCTGTCCAAATGAATTCCCGGGCTCTAGCGTCGGCTTCGTCGGAGAAATGGCGAGCTAGGTCGTCGATGTCCATGCCGAAGATGATCTACGTCGAGGCATCACTAGATCAAGCTCCAACTTCACCAAGTCAAGAAACTTGTGAAGAAAACACACTCTACTACTTGGCAAGAGGTAGAGGATGAAGAAATAGGAAGTGGGTAGACTTTAGAATTGGATTTCTCACTCATTTGCTCAAGTTGCCATTGTTGAAGTAAGGTTTTTTCATGAAGAAGAAGAAGAGGAAGAAGATGATAAGTGTTCTATTATTATTTTCTAAAAAGAATATAATATGAATACTTATCATAAGCCAACCATAGTTTTTTGTAGAGAATAAACCATAGTTATAATGAAGGGTTAGGGTTAAGCATCAAGACAAAATGGTCACAAGGTCAAAGCTTCATGAAGCTTCAATGTACAAACAAAGAAAGCCACCATTTTCTCTTTATGCAAAATATTTTCCAATAAGAATAAATGAATAAATAAATAAATAAGAAAACCATAACCCTAACCTATATACAACCATGGTTTAATCTTCACACAAACCCTAGTGAGCATGTATCATCAAACATGATACAATCAAGTGCACAAAAAGTATATCACATATACAATGTGCACATCCGAGCGAGAAAATCCATTTAAAGTGAACCAATACTAGTTAATGCAAAGTAATATATCAAATATATAATTATACATTAAATCATTAAATCAACACTTGATTTAACGATCCGGTCATATCGCATATAACCGACTAGTATCCAATGTATCGGCTTATCGAATCAACGCTTGAATCGATAACTAGGTTATATCGCATACAACCATTCGACACATTGATCGCGAGAATGAAATACGGTATCACATACACGCATTATTCTCGGTCCCGCACATATCTCATATGCGCTCCTATTTCGTTTCGCTTGAGCCAGGAAACCTCTGTGTAGGACTCTAAAGACTCGTCAATACGCCGGCAGCAGATGATGATCATATCAAGCACCCACAAGCCGCAAGCGGTCTGCTAAACGTAACGGCCACCCGGGTATTGTGCGATCAGAAGATCGACGAGCAAGCCCGCTCACACTCCTGTGAATCCAACCAGTAACACTACCGTACAGTCCGGTCTGATCGTCTGATATGTCGCATATCTCGCCTAGGGGTGGTAAACGTCAGACCCCAATAGCTCGATAAGTCGTGTCGATATGAGGTCTATAACAATTCGAGAAACTACTGGTAACACTTACCAGTAAATCTCAGCAACCCTGGCCAGGGATTTCCTGTTATAGCCAATCGAACACAGCGCAACATCAACTCCCTATACCGGGAGAGACGAATCCCCTCCTATCGCTCATTGCCTCCATGTGACTCGGGACTGTACCCAAAAACCACCGTTTTACACGCTCTCTTGGATGTGGTAAGATGGAAATCAAAGCACAGTGGGAACCACACAAGACTCTATGACGATCTCGGGTCAACAGACTACTCTGTACCAGTGTCACCAGAGAACTGCCATCTGACGTAAGGTATAATACCATCTGGGAGTTCTCGGCGAGTCCGTCCAGTGTACCCAGTCTCTACTGAGCACCCGTATATCATCTCTGATGTCAAACACCAATGGATATGGGATCATCCATCGCCCATCTGTATGGGTCGAGAAGGTACACGCTAGTCTACTCTGGTATATCGATGCCCCGTCTCGATACACCCACGACTAGGGACTTTGAAGGATGTACTTATGGACTACCATGTCCCCACTAGTATGATCCGCATCATAGTCCAGGTAGTCAAGTACACATCCTAAGGGCTTTACCAACATGTAACAGAGAGACAATCAGTGTACACGTTAAGGTAAAGAGTAACCAGATAGCATACTATCATGTCGAGCAAGAAAGTCCTCCCTATATATGTCCCAGCATCCACTACCATATACATCCAATGTACAGTAATGGCCTCTAGAGCATACATATAACTAACAGTCTGGTGTGGGTGCGGACATCGGGACCCGCCGCCCCAAGGTGCCTGCAAAGCACAAGTCGATCCCGAGTGCACCTAGGGCTGGTGGGCAGAAGAAGAAAAAGAAGTCGCTCTTCGCAGCCGACGTTGCGTTCGGTCAGGAACCCCACACTCCCTATAGTGAGGGCCTGGGTGAGTACAGAACCAACAGGGGATTAGTCATGCGCCGGATGACACGGACTTGGCGGCCGCCACCGTAGCTTCAGAGAGATTGGCGAGACGCGACACGTGGCTAGCTAAGCTTGCGCAATCGGGTAATCACTAGCCACATTTTTTTATTGCATCATATCTTTATTATTGCCTTTGACTAACGTTTTCCCCCTCTTTTCTTCAAACAGGCATCACCACTGAAGAGGCCATTGCCGCTTCCCTCAAGACTTTCCAAGAGGAGGAACGACTTAGAGCGTCCTTAGGCCTTGGTACATTTCGATTTATCAAGTCTTTATTCTCCTTGTGTTATGGTCGATCTAATCCCCCCTTTTTTTATCGCAGGAACCACAATGCCGATCCCGACAGGTGACGCGGAGACTCTTCCCGGGCCAGCCGCCGATGTTTCTGCCTCCTCGGGGCTACCGCGAGAGACCTGACTTGAAGAGACGATGAGAGATGCCTTGAAGGCTCTGGAGGCAACTCTAAAGGAGGACGACAACGCCTTGATGAAGGAAGCGTCGAAGAGGTCCATCGTGACGGCCCGGGAGGAGAGGAAGCGGTTGAGGCGCGACGCGAAGGCACGCAGGGCTGCCTTGGCCATTGGAGCGGGCCCGAGCACCGTCCCTCATGCTGATACTCCCTCAGAAGAGCCCCCGGTCGCCTTGTCTACATCTCACAGACAGGCGGTGCACGCCAATAGGGAGGCTAACGATAAGTCCACCTCAGGTAATATTTCTTTCAGAATTTTGTTGTAAGAATTATAAAGCTGTGGGTTCTTATATATTCCGTCCTGCAGGGCCAAGTCCAACCGAGGAGGAGGCGAAGACCGTCGAACCTGAGGGACCAGAGGAAGAAGTATTGGTCGAAGCCGAGCCGATGGCGGATGCCACAACCGGGATTGCCGGGCCCGAGCTAGTAGCTGACGAAATGGTCACGTCCACTATGCCTGAGCAGGTGGCTGATGCCGAGCCCGAGGTAGCAGCGAACGGAGCGCCTGAGACCGATGACCTCGTGGTGACGGTGGACGAGACAGCCATGACTGCTGAGCCCGAGGGAGTAGCGGGTGAGGCAGACACGATTCCTGAGGACGAGCCGACCGCTCTTTCTCAAGGGTCTGGCAATGCTCCGATCATTGCTCTCCCCGCCTACGGCCCTCCGCCGTCTCCTGGCCTCGCGAGCACGACGACGGCCCCCGTGGAGTCTGGGGATGAGGCCACGGGTGGTGGACTTATGTCGATGGAGGAGGGAGACGCCTCCGTCTCGGCTGGAGGCTCATCAGTAAATTTTGGATTACCGTCCCCTTTTTTATCTTGCAATCTTTCCTGACAGGTTTACCCTTGTTTTTTAACGCAGGTGCAGCCAGTGCCGATGCTCCATTGCTCGAGGGAGCGCCGTCAACTACTGCCTTGGCGGTGGTCACCTCTCAGCCCTCTCTCGTACCATCGAAGATGTTGGAAGGTATGGGTTTGCAACTTATTAGTCTTATCTTTCAGACACATAATTTATGTACTAAAGTCGTACTGTTGTGTCTTTTCAGGAGTGCTTTTTGACCATCTTTATCAGGTGTTGCTCCCACACTTCTCCTTCCTATCTGAACCCGCTTCTCACTCTGGTAGCGCTGGTGAGTATAGTTTCCGACTGATATTTTTCTTTTTCGGTGATGGAATTATTTCTAACTTCTTCTCGTCCTGACTGCAGTGCTACAAATCGAAGGAAGGGATGAACGATCGGCCGTGCCACCGGCCCTTCCGGCCTTGCCACCTGCTGCAGCTGGTATAGCAAACTATTGCATTGATGACCCCTTTTTTTGTTAAAGTGTCATCTAATCGTATCTTGTTTTTTCAGCTGTCGTTCCGAACTCGGTGCCCTTCGAGCCTCGCGTCACAATGCCGGCAGGCCCTTTCCTGAGACGTCCGTCTTCGAAAGGCGCCGCGAATAGTCTGCGCATGTTGAGCGGCTACATCGAGGAACTCGACGTCGAGACTCCTACGTCTGCTGCAGATTTCGCTACGGTGGTTAACCCGATGCTGGTGATACTCGTAAATTTCCATGACGAGGGCATCATTGCGTCTTGGGTTAATCACTGCAGGGAGATCGAGGCTCGCCTGCATTAGCTGGAGTCGATGCGTCCTTCCCCTGAGGTTTTGGCCGTGAGCACTCAACAGGCAGCATGGCTCGAGCAAAGCACTTCTCATTTCCGCCATTTGGAACAAGAAACAGCTTTAAGGCTGAAGGAGTGTCAGGAGTCTTCAAGCGAAACTGCTCGCCTACGTGCCGAAGTTGAGGCAAACGCTGCCGAGGTGAAGGTTGTCTTCGAGGGCCTTCTGGAGCGTATCTCAAATGGGCTGAACTTGAAGCAGAAGCTTGAGGCTGCAGAGCGTAATGCCCAAGGCCGCGAAGCAGCTCAGCAGGCCATTGGGGAGCAGCTTGCATCTCTTGCAGCAAAGGGCTCAAGTGGAGACAGAACTGGCGGTGGTGACCGTTCAGGAAAAGGCATGAAAGGAAGTGTGCGAACAACCGATAGAGCTATTTAAGACGCTTCCTTCTCAGTAGCTGCCTTTGTATCAATGTATTTGTAAAATTTTTCTTTTTCAAATAATATGTATCCATTCTTTATTCTTTTATACGATTCACCTTGTATTTGATTGAAGTTAATCAATAAAGATATACATTTTTTCCTTTTGAATGTCTTGTATGCTCTTTTGCTTTCTCCCTTCTCTTATTATCAGCATGTTGTCTTGATAAACATAATTGGCAGATAATAGAGTAAGCATCTTAGTTTTTGCCCAGAGATAGCGATGGCTTAGGCCGCAGGTTCAGATCTGCCGCCTAAGACTTTTCAACTCTATGTGCCGTGAGGGTCTCATAGAGGCTTTTCTCCCTACGGATCAAAGAGGATCTCGTAGGTGTATTTTCTCCTTAGGAATCGTGAGGATTCCTAAGCGCGTTTTCTCTTATAAGTCGTAAGGATCCTATAAGAGAATTTTCCTTCTTACGAGTCGAGAGGACCCATAAGCGGTTGTTTCCCTCCTTGTCGAAATTCGACTTTGGAGAGTGAGACCTGTGAATAGTATGCAAGAGACCGTTTTAGACCGTCTTGCAGGGTCCCATTGCTCAGGAAGCAAGTTTTTTAATCCCTGCTGCCTGAGGCTTCATCTTGCAAGTTGAGACGAATCGGGAATTTCCCGCGGAGACACCAATTTCTCTGCGAGCCGACGCGAGTCAGGAGGCTCTCATCAAGAACGCTAATTTCCCTGAATTGAGGTATTTACCAAGGACACTTGTTTCCCTGGGGTTGAAACGAATCGAGAATTTCTCGCGGAGATGCTGGTTTCTCTGCGAGTCGACGCGAATCAGGATTTTCTTCGTCAAGGACACTTGTTTCCCTGAGTCAAAGGATTTCGCCAAAGACACTGGTTTCTTCGGAGTTGAAACGAACCGGGAATTTCCCGCGGAGACACTGGTTTCTCTGCGAGCCGATACGGATCAGGAAGCTCTCATCAAGGACGCTAGTTTCCCTGAGTTGAGGAGTTTGCCAATGACACTTGTTTCCCTGGTGTTGAAACGAATCGAGAATTTCTCACGGAGACACTGGTTTCTCTGCGAGTCGACGCGAATCAGGATTTTCTTCGTCAAGGACACTTGTTTCCTTGAGTCGAAGGATTTTGCCGAAGACACTGGTTTCTTCGGAGTTGAAACGAACCGGGAATTTCCCGCGGAGACACTGGTTTCTCTGCGAGCCGATGCGGATCAGGAGGCTCTCATCAAGGACACTAGTTTCCCTGAGTTGAGGAGTTTGCCAAGGACACTTGTTTCCCTGGTGTTGAAACGAATCGAGAATTTCTCACGGAGACACTGGTTTCTCTGCGAGTCGACGCGAATCAGGATTTTCTTCGTCAAGGACACTTGTTTCCCTGAGTCGAAGGATTTTGCCAAAGACACTGGTTTCTTCGGAGTTTAAACGAATCGAGAATTTCCCGCGGTGACACTGGCTCCTCTGCGAGCCGACGCGAATCAGGGGGCTCTCATCAAGGACGCTAGTTTCCCTGAGTTGAGGAGTTTGCCAAGGACACTTGTTTCCCTGGTGTTGAAACGAATCGAGAATTTCTCACGGAGACACTGGTTTCTCTGCGAGTCGACGCGAATCAGGATTTTCTTCATCAAGGACACTTGTTTCCCTGAGTCGAGGGATTTCGCCGAAAACACTAGTTTCTTCGGAGTTGAAACGAACCGGGAATTTCCCGCGGAGACGCTGGTTTCTCTGTGAGCCGACGCGAATCAGGAGGCTCTCATCAAGGACGCTAGTTTCCCCGAGTTGAGGAATTTGCCAAGGACACTTTTTTCCCTGGAGTTGAACTGATTTGTGGTGATCTTTCAGGTTTTATATAAGTTACCGTCAAAATCATGAAGCTAGGAATTTGATCTTCGCTTCGTTTGTTGCCACTGCATCTGCTGTATTGAGACGAATGTCGCGGTTATCTCTAGGCTGTTGATGAACCGTCGAGATTTGGCTTAGCTTTTTGGCGGAGCCTGTTGGAATGGTGTGGTTCCCTCTATGTTTGTGCCATTGGATTGTATACAGGGATCGATATGATCTCAACTGTAGGGCAAAAGTTTCTTTATTTTTATTATTTTATTTCCGCGATGCTCTATCATTTCAGCTTTTATATCGCGAAGGTCGCGATTGCCCAATCATTTCGGCTATTAATTCTATTTTTACTCACTGCTTTTTATTGCGAGTTGCCCAATCATTTCGGCTATTTTGTATGCATACGTTTTTACTTGCTGCTTTTTATTGCAAGCTGCCACATCATTTCGGCTATTTTGTATGCATGTGCGGCTTGATGGCTTTTCTCCGTAAGCCTGGAATTAGACACCGGTTTCGGCATCAGCACCGCTACATCTGGGATATTGCCAGGAGCGAATCATCATTTTCCTTTGTCGATGTCGAACAAAGGTGGCTTAGCGAACAGGGTTAAGGTCCTGTCGACTAAGGCTTTTGACTTCATGAGCCGTAAGGGCCTCACAAAGGTATTTCTCCCTACAAGTCGTGAGGATCTTGTAAGTGCATTTTCTCCTTAGGAATCATGAGGATTCCTAAGTCTATGTTCCTCTGTAAGTCGTAAGGATCCTACAAGAGGGTTTTCTCCTTGTAAATCGAGAGGACCTACAAGGTTTGTTCATCATACGTACATATCCCCAGTCATGGATGGGACTTGGTTAGGGAAATGTTTATTCGCGCCCGTGGATTGTATACAAGGGTCAGTACTGAGCCACTTGTAGGGCTATATCGCAGGTTGTGGGGGGTTTGCTTAAGCACAGGTTTAGGTCTCTGTAACTTAAGACTTTCAAATCTTATGAGCCGTGAGGGTCCCATAAGAGAGTTCTTCTTACGAGTCGTGAGGATCTTGCAAGTGTATTTTCTCCTTAGGAACCGTGGGGATCCCTAAGTGTGTTTCTCCCTTGTGAGTCGTAAGGATCTCACGCGGGTGGTTTCTCCTTACAAGGTCGAGAGGACCTTGTAAGTATCCTTTAACGAGGTTGCGCCCTTTCGGGTTTTCACAAACACTCGCCGGTAGTCCTGCTGTTTTTACTGATGGAGCCCTTTCGGGTTTTTATCCGTGCCCATTTTGCTTATGGACATACCTTTTTTTATATTCTTTTTATTCTCTTTTTTTTACGAGGTCGCGCCCTTTCGGGTTTTCACGAACACTCGCCGGTAGCCCTGCTGTTTTTACTCACGGAGCCCTTTCGGGTTTTCATCCGTGCCCATTTTGCGTCTGGACATATGTTCACACCATAATATTGCATTTTGCAATCCACATTCTTATGCATTTTACAATGAAAACAGGTGCTTTTGACCCATGTCTGCTACATGTTACAGGTTACAGGTTCTTGGAGCGAAAACAGTGAAAACAATGAAAAGACGATGCAAAAGTGGACTTTAACCAATAAACTGAACACTCTTGATCAATCTTACATAAGGAACAATTCACAAAGCAAGATTCAAGACATCGACTCAAAGCGAACGGGTAAAAGTCCACTACAATGTTCACTGGAAAATCTGGGAGAGAACCAGAAGCTAAATTGAGAAAAGACATAAAGAAATAAGAAGATAAAGATCACCGAAGCCAGCCCACAAAACCCCAGCGCATGAACCGATCAATAGGCCGTGGAACCGCAGCCCAAACCCTACCCAGGCCGCGATTCCGCGGCCGTATGGAGCCTATATGGAATAAATTTTTTACTATAATTCTTTATGTCTTTGACCGGTCTTCCTAAAGGCTATTTTGGTAAATGTAGACATGCGAGTCATTGTAACCCTAGGGTTTCCTATCTTCTATAAATAGGAACTCTAATCATTGTAATTTCCTATGCCTCCCTTCATTAATAAATTTCAGAATTCTTTTGGAAAGCATCAAGTTGTCAGTTCTTTATTTTCCGCCCTAGGTTAATTTTCTATTCTTGCCCTAGATAAATTTAATTCCTTGCCCTAGCTAATCTTTTACTCTCTGCCCTAGATAAATGTATTTTAATTCTCTAATGAGTGAGTAGTCTCCTCGCTTGTTAGGGTTAGATCTGGGGAAGGTTTGAGAGACGAAGATCTCCCATCCCCTTTCTTGCCCGTCATATATTTTCATAGGACTCTATGCATACATGCACATACCGCTCCCTACGGCACCCTATCCATCGAGGTAACGGTGATCCGTAGTATAAAGGCCCGGTTGTGATGGTTTTCCATGGAGGTTAGGGTAAGGATTTCTAAAGGAAGGACAAGAACCTAGAGGAAGAAACATCTTTCCAAATGATTCTAATCCCTTTTATTAATAATTACCATAACACCTAATTAGATCTTCATATGGGTATAGAAAGCGGTGAGATTTATTGACTTTCCAAACTTAACCTAGACCTAACCCTAGCAAAATTTAGATATAGATTAATTCAGTTTTTAGATTTAATAATCAATCCGACCACAATCGGAATTAACTCGTTTGAGCGAATAGGAAATTCACAACATCCCTGTGGACCGACCCGTACTCACCGGCTAGCTGCAAAGCGACGCCGTTCTTGATTGCGGTAATGATAGTTTTTGAGAAAAATCTAATGGCGCCATTGCCGAGGATGGCGTAGTATTTCCTTTTTGCAATTTCGGGTTAATCTTAATTAAAAAAATCATAAAAATCTGAAAAATCCAAAAATAATAAAAATATATTATCTGTTATTCTTGGAAAGGGTATTTTTTGTGAGAGTTTTGCAGGATCTACGCACAATTTCGGATCTGGAAATCTACAGAGAGAGAAACAGAAACAACAGATCAGAACAGAGAGAGATTTCAAAAACGGAACAGTAGACTTTTTCTGGAGATTTGAACCCCCCCAAAGTGCCGCGCTTCCGCGGCCGTAACCAGACTTAGACCACGGAAACGCGGCCGTCTTGCTGACTCAGCGCCGTAAAAAAATTTTGGGGACTCGTGCTGACTAGACTGCCGCGAAAACGCGGCACGAACGTGTTTAGACCGCGAAAAGGCGGCGCCTATATGACATCATCTCGTGGAATTTCCTCTGTAAGCCCCTATGTTTCTTCTCTGTAATTTTTGAAATATCTTTTCTGAAAATTCCTGCAGGATTCTGTGCTCTATAAAAATATTTCCCCTTCTAAATAATAATCTTGTGCAGGATTTGTGGGCCCTCGTTTAAATTAGAAATAGATTGCAAGTAAATTTTCTGTTGCATATTTTTCTCGAATATCTTTTTGCAACAATTTTTTTCCAAATAAAGATTCTTGTGATATGCTTAACATAATAACTGATTGCAAGTAATATTTTTCTGTTGCATATTTTTTATTAAAAATCTTTTTACAACAATTTTCAAATAAAGAAAAAGAAAAAGGAAAATTTTTATTAGAGAACTTGCAAACTTTTGCCGTACACAAATCTTTGCACCACCACCCAACTTTCTTTCTTTCACCCTTTCTTCTAACATGGGTACCCCACATAATAAATCACTTGCCGAATTTTGGTATCCCGAACCTAATTTTGCGTCATTCGGCAATTTGTTCTGTCAATTTAAAGACGATCCTTCCTTGCCTAAAATATCGTTGAAAGATCAAATAGTGGCGTCTAGGAGAAACAGTTTGACTTTACAACCCACTTTGTGTCAACCAAGTCAACCTTTATCACCTCCATATGTTGACACCACTTTTTCGAGTCCTTCTGTAACTCCTAAGCCGATGTCCATTGCTGAGCATATTGCTCAATCTCGCAGCCAATCTTTCACCCCTCTCCACTTGTCTAGTTTTAGGGGCCCGCACGATTATTCAACTTTTTATCCACATGTTGACCCTACCCCAGTCCGATCACCCACTTCCTACCAGTCCTACCCGACTTTTCCACCGTCACTAGACAATGTTTCTACACAGCCATTAGGGAGTTTTACATATCCAAACAATTTCGAATCTTTCACCGAAACCCCCTTACCACCCAAGTCTAGTTTGGAAGAGGCATTGGAGGCGTATATCGCAGCAACAAACAAAATGGTTAGGAATGTGGAAGCATCCGTGGCCGCTCTTATGCAACCTGTTGAACCGGTAGCTAGTTTTCCGTCAGCTCCAAATTTTTCAATGTATGAGGAGGCGGTTGGACTGAGTGAGAATGAGAGAGGATTTCCAAATCAAACCTACCCTTACCCAATTGAAGCCCACAACTACAGTTTTCCATCGAATGTCCTAAATGATTCACAAGTTCAAAATAAAGACGAGTTGTGTGATTTTGTAGTATTTGATTTTCCCAATTGTGAAGAACCCCTTTCGAGTGAACCCGCACCTAATCCGTTGGACCTTTACACCTCCAATCTAGAACCTAAATTAATAAATATCCATGCTTTTGAAGAGGTGTCTAAAGAAATTAATTTTCACTTGATTGAGGATATAGACGCCGGGAATATTTCGGATGATGAACCCGTCGATTTAATTGAAATTTTATGTCCAATTCATTATCCCGGGTCATTGAATGTTTTTCCCGAACTTCATATGCGTCTTGATTTTGATGATATTGGCATTGATAAGAAAATTTTTGAGGAAAATATTGAGGAGAATTATGAGGATAGTACCGAGGATAATATTGAGGTTGAACTATTTTCGTTTAATGTGTCGAATTTTCCAATACACCCTCCTAAATCCTTAACTGATACCCTTCCTCACTCACTTCCTTCCCTCCTTCCTATTGTTCCGACCGTGCAAGTGACCGTTATGCTTTCATCTCAAATACCAAGTTCGGCGTACCCATGCTTTCTTGCGAATCTTAAAGGATTTGACCTCATTTCTCGATGGGTTGATAGGTTAGCGCAATCGCTTTTAACACATCGGTCATCACAAATTGCGCTAATTTATTCACTCGCTTTACACCCTCAAGATCGTACTCCACTTCTTTCTTCTTTCCGCCATTCTTCTCCGCCACCGAGACCATATTCTCTTCTTCCCACACGGTCTCGCGTGTTTCTCATTTCTTTCTTCTACACCCCATTCTTTCACCAACTTAACCATTACCACGATAAGATTTTTGAATGGTTGGTGCTATCTTTTAGCTTGTGTGAAGCCAAGCCTAAGTTTGGGGGGAACCTTTGTATATATGTATAATTTTTTTTGTTTTTGTTTTCTTTTTCTATAAAAAAAATAACAAAAAAATTTCAAAACAATAAAATAAAAAAAATTATAAACAGGGGAGTGCCGGTATTTTGACCCTCTAGGTTTAGCATGAAAGTGAGGACACTGTCAAGTTTAAGTTTGGGGGTATGCTCGGTACGTCTTCTTCCTTCACATTCATGTGTACATATTTTTGCATTTGCATACTTATTTTAAAACCCATAAAAATTGAAAATTTTCAAAATTATAAAAATTATTGTATTCAATTTTGGTAAGTTGACTTGAGTTTGACAAATATGTTAATTGGCTAGGAACAACTAGATCTTAGACTTAGTAAATTAAAAACGCTAAAAATAACCTTCCTTAAAGTTTAACGGTAGAAAGTATATATCTTTGTAGTTTATTTAGAAATAGGAAAATTTTGAGTTCACTTCTTGGGCTAAGTCGAACCAAAGGAAAAGTATTGATGTTCTTATTAGAGTATAAGTTTGAAAAACAGTTCCTAGCTTAAGTCTAGATTCTGAAAATGTATACCCTACAATTTGCACAATCACGTACCTTGAAACTTGGAATAGTAGAAGAGACCTTGAAATGCTCTTGTCTAAAGTCCTTAGTACAATGAAAAAAAAAGTGTGAATAAAAAAAAATGGACACTGGATTTTGTGATTACTTAAGGCTGTAAAAATAGAAAAATATTTAGCGAGAGTGCTTCATCACCTAGTGCCTTAGACCAACTGGTTTGGGAGTCACTGCTAAAAGCCTTGGGTGTTGCAAGACTAGGAATTACGCTTTAAAGTGCAAACACATTTTGTAATCGGTCGTTGGTACCTTAAGAAGTATTAACGGTCGCATGAAGGATGTGTAAGCAAAATTCATTTAAAAATTCACCAATTAATAAGTACTTTGGACAATGGACGAGAGTACGATTGCTTGATTTGAATTTCCAAGTGTGGGGGTGATATTTACACACACGTGGGGATATGTGATTAAAGTTTAGATAAGAGAAAGGAATGAAGAATAGAACTTGTATCTTTAGTAAAGTTGATAGAAATTCCCAAGTGGAGATGGAACTTTAGAAGGAAAACTTAGGAAATGCCGAAAGCTAAGTAAGTCTATAGAACATATATAATCTTAAGTTAAATGATGAGGAAATGTGAAGAATATGGGTGGATAATTTACGGGTTGAAGATAATAGACTTCCTTGTTAGAAAACCTAATTGGAAAACAAAAGTCGAAAAGCCAAATTGATGGGATTTTGTGGGTAGTATCCGCTGAAAACCCTCAGGAGACAACACTCCTCCTACTAGGGACACCTGGAGGTTTAACGGCTTGTTTCACGTGCTCAGTGCAATCTCGTTTCTCTGCGAAAGTGCGGCTAGGTAAGATTTTTATCGAGAATAAAAAAATAAGTTTGCTCGAGGACGAGCAAAAGATAAGTTTGGGGGTATTTGTTCACACCATATTATTGCATTTTGCGTTTTTAGACCAAATCAAATCAACAAATTCTAAAACGTTTGCGCCATGATGAAAACTACCCAATTAAGTGATGACGGTATAAGGCTAAGGGTCATCCCTTTCAATCAAATGTTACAGGTGAACAATAGACCAGAGACTAAATTTGAGATCAATCAAATGGCGCCGTTGCCGGGATGGCGTAGAACTTTTCTTTTTCTTTTTTTGCAATTTCGGGTTAATCTTAAATTAAAAAATCATAAAGATCAAAAAAATCCAAAAAAAATATAAAAATATATCATCTGTTATTTTTAGAAGGGATACTTTGTTTGAATTTTGCAGGATATACAAAATCGGATCTGGAAATTTCCAGAAAGCGAAACAGAAATCAGGAGATCAGAACAGAGAAGGATTTTCAAAACAGAACAATGGAATTTTTCCCGCACCCTGAAGCCTCCACCACACCGCGATTCCGCCGCGCATACCCATCTTAGACCGCGGAAACGCGGCCTTCTAGTCAGATCAGAGCGTCAGAAAAATTCTAGGATCTCGCGCCGACTACCTGATCGTGAAACCGCGGTGTAACCCCACATTATACCGTGGAAACGCGGCTATCTTGTGTCTTCAGATCGTGAAAAAAGCTCTGTAAGCATCTCTGTTCCTCCTCTGCAAAAATTTCCATATATTTTCTGAAAAATTCCTGCAAGATTTTGTGCGCTATAAAAATATTTCCCTTTCCAAATAACAATCTTGTGCAGGATTTGTGCGCCTCATTTAAAATAGAAATTGATTGCAAGTAATCTTTTTTGTTGCATATCTTTTCTCGAATATCTTTTTGCAACAATTTTTTTCCAAATAAAGATTCTTGTGATATGCTTAAAATAATAACTGTTTGCAAGTAATATTTTTCTGTTGCATATCTTTTATTAAAAATATTTTTGCAACAATATTCAAATAAAGAAAAAGAAAAAGGAAAATTAATATTAGAAAACTTGCAAACTTTTGCCGCAAATAAATCCTTGCACCAACCAACTTTCTTTCTTTCACCCTCTCTTCTAACATGGGTACCCCACATAATAAATCACTTGCCGAACTTTGGTATCCCGAACCTAATTTTGCGTCGTTCGTCAATTTGTTCAGTCAATTTAAAGACGATCCTTCCATGCCTAAAATATCTTTGAAAGATCAAATAGAGGCGTCTAGGAGAAACAATTCGACTTTTCAACCCACTTTTTGTCAACCAAGTCAACATTTACCTCCTCCGTATATTGATACCACTTTTTCAAGTCCTTCTATCACTCCTAGGCTAATGTCCATTGCTGAGCATATTGTTCAATCTCGCAGCCGATCTTTCACCCCTCTCCACTCATTTAGTTCTAGGGATCCGCACGATTATTCACCGTTTTATCCACATGTTGACCCTACACCTGCCCAACCACCCACTTCCTACCAGTCCTACCCGACCTTCCCACCTTCACTAGACTCTGCTTCTACACAGCCTTTTGGGAGTTTCACATATCCAAACAATTTCGAATCTTTTGCCGAAACCCCCTTACCACCAAAGTCTAGTTTGAAAGAGGCGTTGGAGGCGTATATCGCAGCAACAAACAAAATGGTTAGGAATGTGGAAGCGTCCGTGGCCACCCTTATGCAACCTAGTGAACCGGTAGCTAGTTTCCAACTAGCTCCAAATTTTCCAATGTATGAGGAGGCGGTTGGACAGAGTGAGAATTTGAGAGGATTTCCAAATCAAACCTACCCTTACCCAATTGAAGCCCACAACTCCGGTTTTCCATCGATTGTCCAAAATAGTTCACCAGTTGAAAATAAAAATGAGTTGTGTGAATTTGTAGTTCTTGATTTGCCAGATTGTGAAGAACCCCTTTCGAGTGAAACCACACTTAATCCTTTCGATCTTTACACCTCCACTCTAGAACCTAAATCGATAAATATCCATGCTTTTGATGAGGTGTCAGAAAAAATTGATTTTCACTTGATTGAGGATATAGACGCCGGGAATATTTCGGATGATGAACCTGTCGATTTGATTGAAATTTTATGTCCAATTCATCATCCCGAGTCATTACATGTTTCTCCCAAACTTCATATGCGTCTTGATTTTGATGATATTGGCATGGATAAGCAAATTTTTGAGGAAAATATTGAGGAGAATTATGAGGATAGTACTGAGGATAATATTGAGGTTGAACTATTTTCGTTTGATGTGTCGAATTTTCCAATACACCCTCCTGAATCCTTAACCAATTCCCTTCCTCAATCATTCCCTTTCGTCCTTCCTATTGTTCCGACCGTGCAAGTGACCATTATGCCTTCATCTCCTATACCAAGTTCGGCGTACCCATGCTTTCTTACGAATCTTGAGGGATTTGACCCCATTTCACGACGAGTTGATAGATTAGCACAATCAGTGTTCACACTTCGATCATCACATATTGCGCTAATTTATTCACTCGATTTGCACCCTCAAGATCGCGCGACCCTTCTTTCTCCTTTCCGCCATTCTTCTTCCCCACCGAGACCATATTCTCTTCTTCCCATTCGGTCTCGTGTGTTTCTCATCTCTTTTCTTTCTACTCCATTCTTTCACCAACTAGACCATTACCATGATAAGATTTTTGAATGGTTGGTGCTAACCTTTGGCTTGTGTAAGGCCAAGCCTAAGTTTAGGGAGAACCTTTGTATATATGTATATATATTTTTTGTTTTCTTTTTCTATAAAAAAATAAAATAAAAAAAATTCAAAACAATAAAATAAAAAAAATATATAAATAAATAAACAAGGGAGTGCCGGCATTTTGACCCTCTTGGTGTAGCATGACAGTGAGGAAACTGTTAAGTTTAAGTTTGGGGGTATGCTCGGTACGTCATTTGATTGATCTCAAAAACTATCTATTAACCGCAATCAAGAACGGCGTCGCTTTGCAGCTAGCCGGTGAGTACGGGTCGGTCCACAGGGATGTTGTGAATCTCCTAATCGCGCTTACGAGTTAATTCCGAAGGGTGTTCGGATTGATTATTAAATCTAAAAACCTAATTATTCTATACTGCGATTATCTAGATCTAGTCTTGCTAGGGTTAGGTTTAGGGATGGTTTGGAAATGCAGGTAAATCTTAACGCTTTCTATACCCGAATGAAGATCTATGAGGAGTTGTGGTAATTATCAATAAAGGGGATTAGGTCCATTCGGGAAGGTGTTCCTTCCTCTAACTTCTTGTCCTTCCTTTAGAGATCCTTACCCTAACCTCCATGGAAAACGCGCGCAACCGGGCTTTTACACTACGGTATCACCGCTACCTCGAGGGATAGGGTGCCGTAGGGCGCGGTGTGTGCGTGTATGCATGGAGTGCTATTGAAAAGATATAATGGGTAAGAAAGGGATGAGAGATCGCATCTCTCAAAATCCTTCCCCAAAGCTAACTCTAAGCAATTTATCTACGGCAAGAAATTAAATCTACCTAGGATAAAGAATTGAGATCTAAACTAGAGCAAGGAATTAAAACTACTTACAGACGCTCTCTCCAATCATCAACGCAGGTTTGTCAGATCTGAATTCATGAGTTGAAAAGAAACACTGATGCTCTCCATAAAGAATTCTGAATTTTATTATTAAAAGGAGGCATGAGAAAATACAAGGGTTTGGGTTCTGTTTATAGGACATAGAAACCCTAGGGCTACAGTTGATACGCATGTCTACAATTACAAATATACCTTCAGGAAATCTTTTCAGAGCCGCCTCAGCATACGGTAAAATTTTCTCCGCATACGGACATTAGACGGCCGCGGAACCGCGGCATGGGTAGGCCTTGGGCCGCGGTTCCGCGGCCCTTTGATGAGCTTGGATGCTGAGATTTTGTGTGCTTGTTTGGTGGCTTCCTGGGCTTATATATTCTTTGGTTCATTTCTCTGTTTGGCTTCTTATTCTTCTCCAGATCTTTCAGTGAAAAACTTGTAGCGGTCTTTTAACCGTTTGTCTTGACATTTTGGACCTTGCACTGTTCTTCATCTGGGCTTGACTAGGATCCTCCTATTTGTTGGTCAAAAGTCCTTCTTTTGTTTCGTCTTTTGTCTTTTTCACTGTTTTTGCTCCAAGAACCTGTAACCTGTAACATTTAGCAGACATGGGTCAAAAGCACCTGTTTTCATTGTAAAATGCATAAGAATGGGGAATATAAAATGCAATATTATGATATGAATAAATACCCCCAAACTTATCTTTTGCTCGTCCTCGAGCAAACTTATTTTTTTATTCTCGATATAAATCTAACCTAGCCGCACTTTCGCAGGGAAACGCGATTGCACTGAGCTCGTGCAACAAGCCGTTAAACCTCTAGGTGTCCCTAGTAGGAGGAGTGTTGTCTCCTGAGGGTTTTCAGCGGATACTACCCACAAAATCCTATCAATTTGGCTTTTCGACTTTTGTTTTCCAATTAGGTCTTCTAACAAGGAAGTCTATTATCGTCAACCAGTAAATTATCCACCCATATTCTTCACATTTTCTCATCATTTAACTTAAGATTATATATGTTCTATAGACTTACTTAGTTTTCGGCATTTCCTAAGTTTTCCTTCTAAAGTTACATCTCCACTTGGGAATTTCTATCAACTTTACTAAAGATACAAGTTCTATTCTTCATTCCTTTCTCTTATCTAAACTCTAATCACATATCCCTACGTGTGTGTAAATATCACCCCCACACTTGAAAATTCAAATCAAGCAATCGTACTCTCATCCATTGTCCAAAGCACTTATTAATTGTTGAATTTCGCTTACACATCCTTCATGCGGCCGTTAATACTTCTTGAGGTACCAACAACCGATTACAAGATGCGTTAGCACTTTAAAGCGTACTTCCTAGTCTTGTAACACCCAAGGCTTTAGCAGTGACTCCCAAACAAGTTGGTCTAAGACACGAGGTGATGAAGCACCCTCGGTAAATATTTTTCTATTTTTTTAGCCTTAAGTAATCACAAAAACCAGTGTCCATTTTTTTTCTTTATTCACTTTTTTTTTCATTTTTTATTGTGCTAAGGACTTTAGACAATAGCATTTCAAGGTCTCTTCTACTATTCCAAGTTTCAAGGTGCGTGATTGTGCAATCTGTAGGGTATACGTTTTCAGAATCTAGACTTAAGCTAGGAATTATCTTTCAAACTTGTATTCTAATAAAAATTTCAATATTTTTCCTTCGTTTCGACTTAGCCCAAGAAGTGAACTCAAAATTTGCCTATTTCTAAATAAACTACAAAGGCATATACTTTCTATCGTTAGACTTTAAGGAAGGTTATTTTTAGGGTTTTTAATTTACTAAGTCTAAGATCTAGTTTTTCCTAGCCAGTTGACATATTTATCAAACTCAAGTCAATTAACCAAAATTGAATACAAGAATTTTTCAATTTTTTTGAAAATTTTCAATCTTTATAGGTTTTTTCATTTTCTAAATTTTTATTTTTCAATTTTTTCAAATTTTTATGATTTTTATATAAAGGTGCAATGCAAAAATATACATATGAATGCGAAGAAAGAAAACTTACCGAGCATACCCCCAAACTTAAACTGGACAGTGTCCTCACTGTCATGCTGCACCACGTGGGTCGATAATGTCGGCAATTATATTTACATATTATACACACACCCAAACTTATTTGAAATAATGTTTTGGAAAAAGTTGATTTGGAAATTCGGGGGTGAAAGTGGAGGAAAATTAATCAGTGTAGATCGGTTCCTGCAAAAACAGGACCTCCTCCGATGGGTCCGCTGTGAAGAACGGTTTCAATCGATGCCCATTCACTTTGAATAAAGTGCCGTCTTCTGGATTTTCAAGATCAACCGCACCGTGCGGATAAACGGTGCGGACTACAAAAGGTCCTCTCCATCTAGAACGGAGCTTGCCGGGGTGATAATGTAACCGAGTATCATAGAGTAAAACCTGTTGACCAGGTTTAAATGTCTTACGCAAAAGGTGTTTATTTCCGATTGTGCTCGGGTTTTCATCCGTGCCCTTTTTGCTTCAGGACATACCGTTTTTTATTTTTTTTTATTATATTTATATTTTTTTTCCTTGTTCTCTTTTTTTTATTCATCTCGTCAGCCTAAGGATGCTGCGGTAGTAGTTTAAGTACGTTTCGGTCCGTCAATAGTTTAAAGACGTTTCGGTCCGCCATTGGTTTAAGGACGTTTCGGTCCGCCATTAGTTTAAGGACGTTTCGGTCCGCCATTAGTTTAAAGACATTTCGGTCTGCCAATAGTTTAAGGACGTTTCGGTCCACCATTAGTTTAAGGACGTTTCGGTCCGCCAAGGAGAAGGTTGGCTACTGCTTATAAAGTTTGAGCTTAGGAAGATAGAGAGCGGACATAGTCGTCGTCATCTATCATTGACCTAGGCAGTAACTCGCTAAGCGTAGTATTTCTTTAAGAATCGACCATTTATTGGCCTGTAAGGCCTTTCACCGTGCATATCCATGAGTAGATAGGCTCCAGCCTGGTAGACCTTGTCTATGATGTACGGGCCTTCATAGTTTGGCTCGAATTTTCCCCGCTTGGCGCGATTGGGGATCATAGGTCTTTTGACCATTAGTACGAGTTCGCCCTGGTGGAATGTCCTCGGCCGGATCAATCTTTCATATGAGCGCGTCATCTTTGCTTTATAAGCCTCCAGATTTTGTTGCGCTATGAGCCGGGTCTCATCAAGGGCATTAAGCTCCTCAAGCTGAAAGTGAGCATTTTCTTTGTCCGTCAGCTCGTAGTGGACTGCTACTCGTAGAGAGGGTAATTCTATCTCGAGGGGGAGTACCACTTCCGTACCGAATACCAACGTGTATGGAGTTGTATTCGTGGCCGTCTTGAACGTAGTTCGATACGCCCAGAAAGCTTCTTGCAGTCTCTCGTGCCAGTCCTTCTTATTTCGGGACACCGTCTTCTTCATGATCTTTGTCAAGGTCTTGTTGAAGGCCTCAGCTAGACCGTTAGCTCACGGATTATAAACCGAGGAATATCTCCAGTCTATATTGTGTTGTTGCGCGAAACGAATGATCTTGTGGCTTCTGTAAGCTGGCCCGTTATTGGAGATGATCCGTCGCGGAGTTCCAAACCGATATATGATGTGCGTCTTGAAGAAATGGAGGATATTCTCCGTCTTCACTTCTCTAAGTGGTACTGCTTCTGCCCATTTGGAGAAGTAGTCAGTCGTCGCCAGGATGAAACGATGTCCCCTGGACGATGCTGGTTCGATGGGGCCGACTATGTCAGTTCCCCACATTTCGAATGGCTAGCTGGCCACTGTCGGGTGTAGCGGATTTGGATGCTGGTGGATGAAGTTCCCATGAATTTGGCATGAGTGGCACTGCTTCGCATGCTCAAGGCAGTCTTGAATCATCGTGGGCCAGTAGTAGCACATCCGCTTGATCTTCAACTTCATCTTTGGGCCTGCTTGGTGAGAACCGCAGAGTCCGTCGTGAACTTCCTGAACGACTCTTTTCGCTTAGTCAGGTCTCAGACATCTCAACCACAAAAAATCGAACGACCTCTTGTACAGAGTATCATTGATGAAGGCGAAAGATAGAGCTCGTTTCATGAGCTGATGTCTTGAGGACGCATCTTCGGGCGTTTGACGGTATTTGAAGTAGTCTATAAAGACTTCTCTCCAATCCTCGGTATTTTCCCGATCTTTTATTTGTAGGGTCGTCTGCTCAGTCGCTCCCTTTTCATCGGACGATCCCGGAGATATTTCTGCTGGGGCAAGTACCTGACGGCTTTGTACCACGATTCTTACGTCATCGAGGTTCTCATCAGCCAGTTCCTTAGCGAGCTTGGCCAACGCGTCCGCTTTGCTGTTTTCCGCGCGCGGTATGTTTTCCAAAGTATAGGAGGGAATTTGGGTCAACAGTTGCTGCACCTTTTCGCCGTACTTCACCAACTCTGGTTTGCATGTCTGGTAGTCGCCGTTTACTTGACTAACGACCAGCTGGGAATCTCCATATATGAGGAGGTTTTCAATTCCTATGTCGATAGCGATCTCGAGGCCTGCTATCAGAGCTTCGTATTCGGCTTCATTGTTTGTCCTCGGCTCTGTTAGGGAGAAAGCAAAGCGCATTATCCTTCCTTGTGGAGTTACAAAGATGAGTCCTACCCTCGATTTGATTATAGGGGTACTTTGTTTGCGCTTCTTCATGGAAGATGCTCCATTGAAATAAAGCTCCCATCGGGTATCACCACCTTCGATCGCATCAAACGCATGTTCGTCTGGAAGATCGTAATTCATAGGAGAATCAGCGGGTATCGGATGCTCAACGAGAAAGTCGGCGATGGCCTGGCCTTTCACTGCCTTGAGAGGTTGATACGTTATCGAGAACTCCATCAAGAGCAGGGCCCATTTAGCGAGTCGCCCCATCAATATGGCCTTTGACATTAAATATTTAAGAGGGTCCACCTTCGAAATGAGACGGACTTCATGCGCCAACGCATAGTGCCTGAGCTTTGTTATCGTGAAGATCAATGCCAGGCAGTGTTTTTCAATGGGGAGTAATTGCTTTCTGCCCCCAGTAGAACTCGGCTTAAGTAATAGAGAGCTCTCTCCTTCCCTTGATCGTTCTCTTGTGCCCATAATGCGCCTAAGGAACCTTCAAGGGCGGTTGTATAAAGAATGAGGGGCTTTCCTTTGACCGGAGCAGCCAACACTGGCGGGTTCTGCAGGTATTTCTTGATCTCGTCCAGCGTGCTTTGGCATCATTGGTCCTAGACGAACGGGGTTCCCTTCTTCATCAGGTGGCTGTAAGGACGGAACTTGCCTGAAAGGTTGGCTATAAATCGCCGTATATACGCGAGCTTCTCTTGGAGAGACCGCAGCTGTTTGAGAGTCCTTGGCGGAGGCATTTCTATGATCGCCTTGATCTTTGACGGATCTATCTCAATACCTCGGTGTCGGATGATGAATCCCAGGAATTTGCCCGAGGAAACTCCGAATGCACACTTGAGAGGGTTCATCTTCAAGTTGTATTGTCGAAGGCGTTGAAATACGGTCTTCAGATGCTCGAGATGTTCCTCGTATGATTTTCTTTTAACCACGAGATCGTCGATATAGCATTCGACGATTTCGTGTATAAGGTCATCAAAGATTTTCGTCATGGCCCTCTGATAGGTGGCACCGGCGTTCTTTAGACCGAAGGGCATCACCTTGTAGTAGAATATACCCAAAGGAGTCCTGAAGGCGGTGTGCTTCTGGTCTTCGGAATACATCTTTATCTGATTATATCCGGATGAGCCATCCATGAAGGAGAAAACCTCGTGAGTGGACGTATTATCTATCATCAGTTCGGTGACTGGCACTGGGAAATCGTCCTTCGGGCAGGCTTTATTGAGATCCCGGAAGTCCACGCATATGCGCACCGTCCCATTTTTCTTCATCACCGGGACGATGTTGGCGATCCATTCAGGATATTGAACCTCCTAGATGAAGCCAGAGTCGATCAGCTTCTTGACCTCAGCATTGATACACATCTCAAGCTCGAGCCCCATTCTTCTTGGAGCCTGTTTGACCGGCTTGACGTATGGAGATATTGCCAATTTGTGCACAGCAATTTCTGGATCTAGTCCCGGCATTTCGGAATAGTTCCATGCGAAGCAATCTCTATGATGCATAAGCAGGTCTTTTAATGAAGCCACCCTCTCTTCAGACAACAGTTCACTAATGAATGTCGGTCGCGGGTCATTCGCCGTCCCCAACTCAATTTTCTTGAGGTTATCCGCAGTGGTATGTATTCCATCCTCCAGCTCTTTCGGTGCTGGTGGAAATTCTGAGATCACCTCATCATTATTGTTTTCGAAGCACCAGGGAAGGTCATCCATGTTCTCGGGCTCTTCTTTTGATATTGTTATCATGTGACAAGTACGAATTCGCTTCCAAGCCCAACGTGGAACTGGTTCTGCTCTCATGGCTTCGGGTTCATGGTTTTGTGGCTGCGTTACCCTCCAGATGTAACAACCGAGTCCAATTCTACTAATTTCAGTTATCATATGTCTGGTGTGAGATATTTATTTCATCTGTCTTGCTTGATTGTTGCTTATTGCAATTTACCCCGACAATTCTAATGCTGCATATAACAATTTAAGTCTTTTAAAATAAAATTAAAAATACTTGTCATGACCTGCTTGGCATCCCTAACCCTATGGTAGCGTCCTTGCATCGTGTTTTCATCCCGTTCAGTGAAACGGACGTGCTTGGACGACTACGCGCACGTACGTGCATCCGTTCTTGGGGGTATGCGTTTTAATTACAAAATCCTTCATTTTAATTTTTGGAACCCACCAATAATTTTCTTATTTCAAATTCAAATTTTTGGACTCGACCCGGACGCAATTCTGAAATAATTTGTATTCCGCCAAATCCTTTTTTCTAATATTTTTTTAAACCAACGAAATTTAAATACACTAACAGAAAACATTTCCTCTATTTTTTAAATCCCCTTAAAAATCTTTTTAAAGTTCCCTAACTGTTCAACCCACGAATCTTTCTCAAAATTTCTCTCCCCAAACTCCCTCATCCAATCACAATTCTCTATTCCTCGCCCGGGCCCCACCGCCTCATTCCCTCTCTCCCTTTTCCTTCTCTCTCTCTCTTAATCGTTCTCAATCACCCCCACGAGATTCTCTCTCTCCTTCTCTTTCTCTTTCTCTCTTTCTCTCTCTCTCAAGTCTCTCTCTCTCCTCTCGCAATTCTCTCTCTCTCTCCTCTCGCGGTGGGTTTTGGTCCTAACACCGCTCTCCTTCCTTATGGTCACCGCCCGCTTCTTCTTCTCTTCTTTCTTTATTTTAACCGTGCACCACGAACCCATCAAAGAAAACCCTAACCCTATATTTGTTCCCGCTCGGCAACCCTCGTCGACGTCCTCTCCACATCCCCTCGCAACCCTCGCCTCCATCTTCTCTTCTTCTTCCTCATTTCCTCTCCCGAGGCCGTGCACCCTGCACCTGAAACCACTTGCACCGTCTCAACCCACCGCCGCCGACCACTTTCGCCATCGTCGTATCTTATTCCTCTTCTCCCTCTCTCCTCTGTTCCTCTCCCTTCTAATGAAGCTTGCACCTTCCTGTAACCGAAACCCTAGCTTAACCCAACCAAACCCTAGCTGCAGAACCCCATTGCCGGAGCTCCGTTCACCGCAGTTGACCCTTCGCACCACCTCTCTGCAACCGCTGGACTCAGTTCTGGTAAGCTCTCTCTTGTTTCCTCATCCATTCCCTGCTTGCTTGCTTTCCTTTTTGTGTTGAATCATTACTTTTCTTGTTCTCACTATTTTTGTATTCGCCGGAATCCGACCATCCCGGCGACGTGTCCTGACGTTCCAGCGAGGAACCCTGACCGTGTGGTTCCACTGTTCGTCGTTTGGGTTCATTCCGTGAACCGTGCGCACGTCGCGAGTTTTCCCCGCCGACGTGTAACGTTCCATTTTCCGTTTCACGACCCGTCGAGGCAAGTGAAACTTGCTACATGCTATTTTAAACTATTCGTATGCTAAATTAATTATTTCCTGTTAAATCCCTAATTAGAATTGATAGAAATGGATTTCAGGTTAACCGTGTAAGGTTCCGTTATACATTTCATGATTCCAAACGTGAAACCTAATCTTGCATCTAATTATTTACATATAACAATCACCTGTACATGATGGATCACATTTGTTTATTGCTGTGATACCTCTTAGCCTATCGGACATCCATGTGCAACTTTAACCGATCTAATTACAACTGCATTCATTAAACAGATTCTATATGTCATCGCATCCATGGATCACTCAACCTGTTTTCAGCATCTACATCTTCCATACTGTATTCACGTTATGCCGACATTGTCTGTTAAACACAATTGATAACTGTACAGCTAAACAAATAAAATCTTCTTTATTGCTCAACTCATTGCTTAGATCTTGTTGTTGATAACCATGCTTGATTATTATAACCCTGATTATGCTAGCTGATTATGAGCATACTCATGATATCGTTCACACCTTGACATGACTTGCTACACATATATTGATTGACCCGACATGGTACCTTACATTACCTGGCTTGACCTGATGTACCATGGTATTACCTGTTATTTGATCTTGTGTCTAATGCCAACAAACCTGACATGTAGTCCTCACGGATCGTTCCTGTTGTTTATCCAGACAAACCTGCTCTTACCTGATCCTGCGTTGGCATTAGTTCTTGACTACTGAATACCTGACTTGACATACATAACTTGGGGATATGGGGAAATCAATGATGAAACCCGACTTGTAACTCAACAGTTCGATACCTGTTCTGATCAGTCTTACGGGCTAGGCCAGCCCCGGAGTGATGATGCTGACATCACACGTCTGTACCTGTTACCTTTTACTGCCTAGCGGCACGTCTCGGTTTTAGCCCGAGAGTCTGTAGACCGTGGTCCCGGGCATGTATGGGATACTATTGAGTTACATCGATGATTCATCAATCTGATTTCAAAGTCTTTAGAACAGAAAACCTGATAGAACAATTTAGTTTACTCAATGCACACTACCCTACACTGCCCTGACTTACATTACTGTTACACCTGCTTTTCATTCATGTTTATATTGCATTGCCTGTTACCCTGTTTATATTTTATTACTTGATGACACGACGCGCTGACGTCTGGGTTTTGCATGGCCTAAATTCTGTACTGCTGCTGCAGTCCGAGCAGGAGTACTTCAGCCAGCAGGCTGAACTGTGAGGTGTTAGCAGTAGTTAGTTCTTTTATTTCCTGCATTTTATTCCTGATGTGAGCCCGCATTATGGGACATACATTCCAGATATTTTGTATTGGATCTTTTGCTTCCGCATTTTATTATTCTTGACTCATGCTATCTTGGCTTATAGACATGTTTTAGATAGTTTTATTTTGTTCTTGATATCTCTACAGCCGTAATATGACTGTGGATGGATACTTCCTACCCACAGGTAGTATGGTTGGCTATGTCACGTGCCCATTTTAGAGTACTCTAGGAAGCGGGGCGTGACATGATTCTTTTGGTATCAGAGCGTAGGTTAGTCGGGTTGATTCTTTTGTAGTTGGGTATTGTACCTAATACATGAGTCAGAATACCCGTGTTTAGGAAACATGTTCTGCCACCTTGCCGTTTACCGTCCTTGAATCAAATTCTTCCTGGTTATATCTTTTCCGATGTACAAACTTCTTTTGCATATCGACTCGAAACCTGATTCCTTGTTATCTCTCGGACTTAGACGACTTGGGTGGAGTTATGTAATTGTGGCTATGATACTGCAGCATAGTTACAATGCGGCACTCTATTTAAGTAACTTGGAGTTCTAGCCTTGATCCATATTGTAAATTTGTTATCATGCTAATCTTGGGTGTTTTGATTTCAGGAGTATGGCAGGCAAGAATCTGAAGACGTACCAAAGGTGTGTTGACGAAGCCGCCAAGCTTGGAGTAATTCGGGGAATGCTGGAGAATCAAAAGAGGCAGACCGAGCTGATCCAGCAGCAAGCTGACTCGTTTCAGGAAGGTTTACAGACCGTTCAACAGTCTGTGAACAATGTTATAGCTAAACCAATTGATCGTGTGGGGACCGTAGCAGATTTCAGGCGTTTGGGTCCGTCTGTCTTTACTGGTTTGGAGGAGCCGTTGCCAGCAGAGCAGTGGCCAGTTGACACGGAGAATTTACTTATTGCGGCACAGATTCCAGATGATAAAAGAGTTGATGTGGTGTATAATCAGTTAGTGGACTATGCCCGTGAATGGTGGCTTGTGGAGGAGACCCGCTTGCCCAAGCCGATCAAGTGGGCGGATTTTTCGAAGAGTTTTCTAGAGAAGTTCTTCCCGCGCACTGCACGGGAGGAAATGGAAGAGAAATTCATCAGTCTGAAGCAGAATGGTGCGGCCGTAGACGTACATGCAGCAGAATGGACACGGCTTAGCAGATTCGCTGGACCTTTAGTTTCCAACGATGCAGACAGGGCAAGGAGGTTCATGCGCAGCTTGGATGTAGACATCCAGAGGCGGATTGTCTCCCTGGGTTTGACCACTGTAACACCCGAGCCCAGTAATACTAGTTATATTACAAGTTGAGGGTTTTATATTGCTCATTCCAATTTTCCTGATTTTCTGGGGTTTATTGCTAAATTTTAACCGGTTAAGTCATTTTGGCACATAACAAATTTTAACTCCTAAAATGAAATTTAAAATGTCCATGTTGGCCTACTCGTCGCCACTAGTCGCGTGGTAGCGTCCGCGTGTCGAGATTCTGTCCCGTTTGGCTAAACGGGCAAGTTTGGACGACTACGCGCGCGTGCAAGTGTCCGACTTGGGGGCATGTATTTTAATCATTAAACACCTCTTTTCAAAATATGGAACCCGCTTAAAATCCTATAATTTGAATTTGGAATATTTGGGCGCAACCCGGGCGCGATTTGGAAATGTTTCATTTCGCGCCAAAAAGGCCCATTTTAATCTAATATACTAAAACTAAAATTATACGTATATAATTCCTTAACAGTAAATCCCTTCAAATCTTTACTCTAATATTTCCTTTACCTCGCCTCAGCCAATCAGCGCGAGCGACTGTACCCTCGTGGGCCCCGCACCTCATCTCTCTCTCTCTCTGTTTCACTCTATCTCTCTCTTTCCCTATCTCCCTCTCTCTCATCCACAAATCTCTCTCTTTCTCTCTCTCCAATCTCTCTCTCTCTCTTCCTCTATATTTTTTACATGCAGCCGCCTCCCCCTTCCTCATGATCACGAGAACCTTCAGAGCCCAAACCCTAGCCCTGCACTCGCGCCGCCGGCCTCCCCGCGACCTCGCCGTCGCCGCCCTCGCCACCACCAGCCCAGCCGCACCCTCTTCCTCCCTCCTTCGCCTCTCCCGCACCTGCACCCAACTCCGACAACGCCTCCAACCCCTGCAGACCTCGCCGTCGACGCCACCTCCCGTCGCCGACGACTCCCGCGACTCCCTCTCCCCCTCCTCGTCACTACCTCGTCATCACCTCCCTCCTCTCCTCGCTGGACCACCACCAACCTGCAGCCCGACCCTGCACCTACCTCGGGTCGTCAGGAACCGCGCCGTCGACCCTCGTCGACGCCACCTCCGACCACCTCCCTTCCCCCTCGACCACCAGAGTCGACTACCACCCTTCTACTCACTGCAGCACCCTCTTTCCAGCGAACTCAGGATTTCCAGCCATCGTTGTTCGCCGTCGCTGCCTCGCCGGCGTCCCATCGCCGTCGAGCCCGTCGTGGCTGTCCCTGGTATCTCTCGGTAAGCATCCTTATCTCTCCTTTGTGCAAAGTCTTAACCCCCGCTGATCGTATTAAGTTTATCTTTGTTGCTAACTTCGTTGCCGATGTTTTGCCGGAATCCGACCGTGCCGTCTCGGTGAACCCGACGCTCCAGCGAAGTACCCTGGTCCGTGTGATCCCGTTGTTCTCTGTTGGGACTCGATCCGTGGCCCGCGCTATCATATCGTGTTTTCTGCCGACATCGCATCCGTGTTCCGGTTTGCAAAAC
The DNA here is from genome assembly GCA_030015575.1 of Agapanthus africanus. Taxonomy (NCBI): domain Eukaryota; kingdom Viridiplantae; phylum Streptophyta; class Magnoliopsida; order Asparagales; family Amaryllidaceae; genus Agapanthus; species Agapanthus africanus. The sequence goes on along the minus strand of JASDDO010000008.1, from coordinate 129,888,476 downwards.
CGTCGAGGCAAGTATCTGAATACTTGCTCTAACATGCTAGCGTGCGAGATCTAGTCTTGCCACGCAATTGAATTCATACTATAAGACAACTTAATGATGGTAATTGATAAAATGTTATAAGTTAGAATTGACGGTTGCGGTTATCTTTAACATGGAATCGTCATAATAGTTCTCGTAATTAATCAATCCTACATCAATCCATATTTCAACTAAATAAAACGACTGGATCACATCTGCTTAAACTGTTAAACCATCCACGAGACAATTATTATACTTAGTGTAAATTCCTGTAGCTTCATTACTTCATGATTACTTCATGATTGTGGATATTGCTTCACCTTGTGGCGATTGCACCCTAAAGGTGCTTGAACCTGTTAATAAGAGAATACAAACATCACTGTGGTTACATGGAATATTATGGTTAATTACTGTTTCCTGCTGCTGTTCATTATTGATTGTATACCTGTTGTGAGCACTTACCCGATTGCACTACATATTGGCCTGACCCTGCGACACATGATATATACATACATACCAACTCATCCTGTTGTACCATGACATTACTTGTTTCATGATTTCATGCCTAATGCCGACAAACCCGACCATCCCTGCTGTCTATCCAGACAGACCTACTCTTACCGGATTTTGTGTTGGCATTAGTCCTTGACTACTGAATACCTGACCTGACATACATAGCTTGGGGGTATGGGGAAATCAAAGATGAACCTGACTTGTAACTCGACAGTTCACTACCGTTCGAGTGTACACATTCCTTTCTGTGCCTAACGGCATGTCTCGGTTTCAGCCGAGAATATTGTGGCCGTGATCCCGGGTATGTACGGGGTAATACCGAGTGTACACTTTCCTATTCTGTGCCTAACGGCATGTCTCGTTTCAGCCGAGAATATTGTGGCCGTGGTCCCGGGTATGTACGGGATACTAACACTTTCCTATTCTGTGCCTAACGGCATGTCTCGGCTGCCGCCGAGAATATTGTGGCCGTGGTCCCGGGTATGTACGGGATACTATTGGGTTACATCGACGATTCATCAATTGGTTTCAAAGACTATAGAGTAGAAAACCTGATAGGACAGTTTAGTCACCATTGCACATTACCCTGCTTGTTATTTCTTATTATTGCTTTACTCATGTTCATACTTGCATTGCTTATTACCATGTTTATACTATATACTTGATGTCACGACGCGCTGACGTCTGGGTTTTGCATGGCCCAGATTCCGTACCATTGTCGACGACCGAGCAGGAGTACTTCAGCCAGCAGGGCTGAACTGTGAGTTCCTTAGGGTTTAGTTTATTTATTTCATTTCATTTCCAGATGTGAGCCCGCATTATGGACGTACTGTTTATTCATTGTATTGGATCTATTAGCTTCCGCACTTATTGTTTATTGATTCTTGTTATTATGGATTTGGACATGTATTAGATTAGTTTTTTTTATCTTGTTCTTGATATCCTTACAACCGTAATGTGACTGTGGATGGATACTTCCTACCCACAGGTAGCATGGTTGGCTGTGTCACGTGCCCAATATTGCGTACTCTGGGAAGCGGGGTGTGACAACCACTTTCTCACAAGTACTTACGGCAGCCCGAGAACCGCAGAACCTATCGGGGAGGACTGGGAGTTCACAGCAGACAGCAGTTGCGATAAGGAAGCCGGCATTTGTACCAAACCGAGCTCATGGACGCAGAGGTATTCCAGTGGACTGTCGTGGCATAACACCAATGAAGAAGCCGGTTGTCGTTGATCGAAGGAGGAGCGTGATTTGTGATTACTGCCATTTACCGGATACGTACAAAAGGAGTGTCGAAGGAGGCTGGGACTCTGTTTAGTTTGTGGAGCGGCAGATCACGCTGTCAGCGTTTGTCCGTCGAAGCTTCGTACGAGGGATGATATTCAGAAGCCTCCGCAGAGACCGTTCCAGGGATAGAAGCAGCTGACCCAAGGACCTAATCAGGCTCGAGCTTTTACCTTGACAGCTGAAGAAGCTAAGACGTCTGGAGAAGTTGTTTCAGGTACTCTACTCGTACATGGTTTTCCGGCATTAGCGTTATTTGATTCTGGTGCATCCCATTGTTTTATGTCATACAAGTTTATAGCTACACACTCGATTACCTGCATGACCCTGTCTAGTTTCTGGGACATACACACGGGAATGGAAAAATCATATCTAGTAGGGAATGCAAAGATTGTGCAGTTGTTGTTGGCGGACGGGAGCTTTTTGCAGATTTCTTGGTAATCGATACGGGCAGCTACGAAGTCGTCTTGGGAATGGATTTTCTTGGCACTTTCCACGCTCATATTGATTGTAGAGCAAAGAAAGTAATTTTTCCAGATTCTCGGACATCCCGAGTTTACCTTCACTGAGGGAAGCAATTCTGTCGGGCCAGTCGAGTTTAGGGCTAGGCCGACAACTAATATTCTAGCATCAATGGAGGTTGATATAAGTTAAGGACCAGCTGTTGTTCGTGATTTTATGGACGTGTTTGAAGACATATCGGGATTACCGCCGAAGCGAGACGTGGAGTTCGTAATTGATCTTATTCCTGGTGCAGCGCCAGTATCTAAAGCGCATTACCCAATGGCACCAGTAGAGTTAGAAGAAGTCAAGAAGCAGGTTGCTGAACTGCTTGAGAAGGGTTGGATTCGAAGCAGTAACTCGCCTTGGGGAGCTCCAGTTCTTCTAGTTAAGAAGAAAGATGGCACGAGAAGGATGTGCATCGACTATCGAGAATTAAACCGGGTGACTATTAAGAATAAGTACCCGATCCCTCGCATTGGCAAACTTTTTGAGCAACTTAGTGGCGCGAGGGTATTCTCGAAGCTGGATTTGCGATCCGGATATCATCAGGTCCGAGTGAAAGCAGAAGATATTTGCAAGACGGCGTTCCGAACTCGGTATGGACATTACGAGTACTTAGTGATGCCCTTCGGAGTAACGAATGCACCAGCGATATTCATGGAATTGATGAACCGAATCTTTTCACCATTCTTGGACCAGTTTATTGTGGTGTTCATTGACGATATTCTGGTTTACTCGAAGAGTTTTGAAGAGAATGCTGAACATTTGAAGATCGCACTGCAGACGTTGAGACAAGAGAAGTTATATGCGAAGATAAGCAAGTGCGAGTTTTGGCTGGAGGAAGTAAAGTTTTTGGGGCATGTTATGTCTGGCGATGGAATCGCTGTCGATCCCGAAAAGATTGCAGCAGTTCGAGATTGCCGATTCCAAAGAATGTTACGGAGATAAGAAGTTTCCTTGGTCTCGCCGGGTATTACATAAGATTTGTGGAGAACTTTGCTCGTCTGGCGGAGCCATTGACCAAGCTTACCGCGCAAGGAGGTACCTTTTGTGTGGACGGATAGATGTGCGTCATCTTTTGAGACGTTGAAGCAGAAATTGATCACCGCCCCTATTCTGACCGTGCCAGACAATTCCGGAGGATTGGTGATTCACAGCGACGCATCTGGAAAAGGATTGGGATGTGTTTTGATACAGCATGGGAAGGTTGTAGCGTACGCATCAAGACAATTGAAGACCCATGAGAAGAATTACCCAACTCACGACTTGGAGCTTGCGGCTGTGATTTTCGCGTTGAAGATTTGGAGACATTACCTTTTGGGCGAAAGGGTCAAAGTTTTTACTGATCATAAGAGCTTGAAGTATGTGTTCACACAGAAGGAGCTTAATATGAGGCAGCGTAGATGGTTAGAGCTGATGGCTGACTACGATCATGATCTCAAGTACCATCCGGGAAAGGTCAATGTCGTACCGGATGTGCCCAGTCGGTTACCAACAATTCAGATGTTGACTACGCAGAAGGAACTCGTGGAAGACTTTCGAAGATTTGATTTAGAGGTTGTGCTACCGCATTCTTCGGGACAGTTGATGCAGCTGCAGGTACATTCGTCGCTGATCGAGAATATTAAAGCAGCGCAATCGCAGGACCTTAGATTGCAAAAGTTTCGAGAACAGGTTGAAGCCGGACTACGAACAGATTTACCGATACATGAAGATGGTTCGTTGAGATATGGTAGCCGTTTGTGTATGCCAAAGGGAGATATTCGCGAAGAGCTTATGAAGGAGGCACACAGTTCAGTTTATTCCGTACATCCAGGAGGTACGAAGATGTACCGAGACTTGCAACAGCAGTTCTGGTGGGAAGGTATGAAACGGGAGATCGCTCGCTTTGTGGCAAGGTGCTTGGTGTGTCAGCAAGTTAAGGCTGAACATCAAAGGGTTGCTGGTTTATTGCAACCACTTCCGATTCCTCAGTGGAAGTGGGAACATATAACCATGGATTTCGTAACAGCGTTACCGCGGAGTCCAAAAGGCAATAATGCAGTATGGGTGATTGTTGATCGATTGACCAAGGCAGCTCATTTTATCCCTTTCCGGGTTGGTCAATCAACAGAGACTTTGGCGGAGCGGTACATGCAGGAGATTGTAAGATTGCATGGAGTATCGGTGAGCATCGTGTCCGATCGGGACACTCGGTTCTTATCACACTTCTGGAGGAGTTTACAGGAAAGTTTGGGGACTCGATTGAAGTTTAGCACAGCTTATCATCCTCAAACTGATGGTCAGTAGGAGAGAACGATCCAAACTCTTGAAGATATGTTGAGAGCATGCATGATGGACTTCAAGGGTTCTTAGGAGGATCATCTACATTTGGTGGAGTTTTCTTACAACAACAGTTTCCAGGCAACTATTCAGATGGCTCCATTCGAAGCTTTGTATGGTCGCAAATGCCGTTCACCTGTTTGTTGGGACGATGTCGGTGAACGAAGATTGTTGGGATCAGATTTGGTTGTGCAGACAGTTGAGAAAGTCAACGCTATTCGAAATCATATGAAAGCAGCGCAAGACTGACAGAAGAGTTGGGCAGATACGTCAAGAAGACCTCTAGAGTTCGCCGTGGGTGATTTGGTATTCTTGAAGATATCACCAACTAGAGGGGTGATTCGTTTTGGAAGTCGAGGAAAGCTAAGTCCTCGATTCGTTAGACCCTTTGAGATCTTGGAGCATATTGGTGAGGTAGCGTATCGTTTGGCGTTACCACAGTCCTTGGCGAATGTGCACGATGTGTTTCACGTATCTCAACTCCGTAAGTATGTTCGAGATGAAACACATGTATTGGATCATTCGGAGCTGACGGTACGAGAAGATTTGACTTTTGAGGAGCGACCGGTTGAAATTATGGATCGAAGGGAAAAGGTTCTTAAGATCAAGGTTATCCCTCTTGTACTTGTTTCTTGGGGTAATCGCTCGCATGGAGAGTCCACTTGGGAACGAGAAGATGAAATCCGACAGAAATTTCCCCATCTTTTCTTGTAGTTTGATCTTTCGTCTATCTTTTGTGTTCTTAGAATTTCGAGGACGAAATTCTTTTTGAAGTTGGGTATAATTTAACAACCGAGTTCAATTCTACTAATTTCAGTTATCTTATGTCTGGTGTGAGATATTTATTTCATCTGTCTTGCTTGATTGTTGCTTATTGCAATTTACCCCGACAATTCTAATGCTGCATATAACAATTTAAGTATTTTAAAATAAAATTAAAAATACTTGTCATGACCTGCTTGGCATCCCTAACCCTGTGGTGGCGTCCTTGCATCGTGTTTTCGTCCCGTTCAGTGAAACGGACGTGTTTGGACGGCTACGCGCACGTACGTGCATCCGTTCTTGGGGGTATGCGTTTTAATTACAAAATCCTTCATTTTAATTTTTGGAACCCGCCAATAATTTTCTTATTTCAAATTCAAATTTTTGGACTCGACCCGGGCGCAATTATGAAATAATTTGTATTCCGCCAAATCCTTTTTTCTAATATTTTTTTAAACCAACGAAATTTAAATACACTAACAGAAAATATTTCCTCTATTTTTTAAATCCTCTTTAAAAATCTTTTTAAAGTTCCCTAACTATTCAACCCACGAATCTTTCTCAAAATTTCTCTCCCCAAACTCCCTCATCCAATCACAATTCTCTATTCTTCGCTCGGGCCCCACCGCCTCATTCTCTCTCTCCCTTTTCCTTCTCTCTTTCTCTTTATCGTTCTCAATCACCCCCATGAGATTCTCTCTCTCCTTCTCTTTCTCTCTCTCTCTCTCAAGTCTCTCTCTCTCCTCTCGCAATTCCCTCTCTCTCCTCTCGCGGTGGGTTTTGGTCCCAACACCGCTCTCCTTCCTTACGGTCACCGCCCCGCTTCTTCTTCTCTTTCTTCTCTATTTTAACCGCGCACCACGAACCCATCAAGGAAAACCCTAACCCTATATTTGTTCCCGCTTGGCAACCCTCGTCGACGTCCTCTCCACATCCCCTCGCAACCCTCGCCTCCATCTTCTCTTCTTCTTCCTCATTTCCTCTCCCGAGGCCGTGCACCCCTACACCTGAAACCACTTGCACCGTCTCAATCCACCGCCTCCGACCACTTTCGCCATCGCTGTATCTTATTCCTCTTCTCCCTCTCTCCTCTGTTCCTCTCCCTTCTCGTGAAGCTTGCACCTTCCTGTAATCGAAACCCTAGCTTAACCCAACCAAACCCTAGCTGCAGAACCCCATTGCCGGAGCTCCGTTCACCGCAGTTGACCCTTCGCACCACCTCTCTGCAACCGCTGGACGCAGTTCTGGTACGCTCTCTCTTGTTTCCTCATCCATTCCCTTCTTGCTTGCTTTCCTTTTTGTGTTGAATCATTACTTTTCTTGTTCTCACTGTTTTTGTATTCGCCGGAATCCGACCATGCCGGCGACGTGTCCCGACGTTCCAGCGAGGAACCCTGACCCATGTGGCTCCACTATTCGTCGTTTGGGTTCATTCCGTGAACCGTGCGCACGTCGCGAGTTTTTTCCCGCCGACGTGTAACGTTCCGTTTTCTGTTTCGCGACCTGTCGAGGCAAGTGAAACTTGCTACATGCTATTTTAAACTATTCGTATGCTAAATTAATTATTTCCTGTTAAATCCCTAATTAGAATTGATAGAAATGGATTTCAAGTTAACCGTGTAAGGTTCCTTTATACATTTCATGATTCCAAACGTGAAACCTAATCTTGCATCTAATTATTTACATATAACAATCACCTGTACATGATAAATCACATTTGTTTATTGCTGTGATACCTTTTAGCCTATCGGACATCCATGTGCAACTTGAACCGCTCTAATTACAACTGCATTCATTAAACAGATTCTACATGTCATCGCATCTATGGATCACTCAACCTCTTTTCAGCATCTACATCTTCCATACTGTATTCACATTATGCCGACATTGTCTGTTAAACACAATTGATAACTGTACAGCTAAACAAATAAAATCTCCTTTATTGCTCAACTCATTGCTCAGATCTTGTTGTTGATAACCATGCTTAATTATTATAACCCTGATTATGCTAGCCGATTATGCGCATACCCATGATATCGTTCACACCTTAACATGACTTGCTACACATATATTGATTGACCCGACATGGTACCTTACATTACCTGGCTTGACCTGATGTACCATGGTATTACCTGTTATTTGATCTTGTATCTAATGCCAACAAACCTGACATGTAGTCTTCACGGACCGTTCCTGTTGTCTATCCAGACAAACCTGCTCTTACCTGATCCTGCGTTGGCATTAGTTCTTGACTACTGAATACCTGACTTGACATACATAACTTGGGGGTATGGGGAAATCAATGATGAAACCTGACTTGTAACTCAACAGTTCGATACCTGTTCTGATCAGTCTTACGGGCTAGGCCAGCCCCGGAGTGATGATGCTAACATCACTCGTCTGTACCTGTTATCTTTTACTGCCTAGCGGCACGTCTCGGTTTCAGCCCGAGAGTCTGTAGACCGTGGTCCCGGGCATGCACGGGATACTATTGAGTTACATCGATGATTCATCAATCTGATTTCAAAGTCTTTAGAACAGAAAACCTGATAGAACAGTTTAGTTTACTCAATGCACACTACCCTACACTGCCCTGACTTACATTATTGTTACACCTTCTTTTCATTCATGTTTATATTGCATTGCCTGTTACCCTGTTTATATTTTATTACTTCATGACACGACGCGCTGACGTCTGGGTTTTGCTTGGCCCAGATTCTGTACCGCTGCTGCAGTCCGAGTAGGAGTACTTCAGCCAGCAGGCTGAGCTGTAAGGTGTTAGCAGTAGTTAGTTCTTTTATTTCCTGCATTTTATTCCTGATGTGAGCCCGCATTATGGGACATACATTCCAGATATTTTGCATTGGATCTTTTGCTTCCGCATTTTATTATTCTTGACTCATGTTATCTTGGCTTATGGAAATGTTTTAGATAGTTTTATTTTGTTCTTGATATCTCTACAGTCATAATGTGACTGTGGATGGATACTTCCTACCCACAGGTAGCATGGTTGGCTATGTCACGTGCCCATTTTAGCATACTCTGGGAAGCGGGGCGTGACACCAGTTGTCAGACAGAGCGAACTTGTCGAGCTGATACCGATCTTCAACCCAATTCTTAAAGGTGAAGCAGTCCTCGAGAGGGTGCCCTATCAGTCGGTGATAAGGGCAATAGTCCGGGTGAGAGACTTCGCTTGCTTGTTCGGGGTATTTAGACTCCGGCAGTGTAAGCATATGATGTTTTAGAGCGAGGTCAAGTATTTTCTTCGTCTTGTTTCGAGGAAAAGAGTACGCTCGACCCATTTTCCTCATGAGGGATAGATCGGAACCGCTCGATTCCCGCTTGCGTGGCTTCTTAGTCCCGCTTTGTTGCTGTTGAGCATCTTTTTCGCATTTCGACTTGTTTCTGCCTCTGCGTCGTGCCTTTTTTATAACAGGCCGACAGGGAGCGACATTTTCATATTTCACAGCCTGTTGGAGGAGGCGTTGCGTTTTGGCTTTCTCGTAGATGGCCATTTCGCGGTTATGGTCGTCTCAGACTTTTTGACCAGCTTCCCTTATAAACTTGTCCATTTGCTCTTCAAACGACGGACTGGGCAATTTTGCATCAGGAACTTTTACTAGTTCAGGATTAGCATCTTCCCATTGAGCGTCCGCTTCTTCATCGAAGTCATGCACGACGTAGCAACCGTGGAGTAGCTCTCGTTTCTTTGACCGGATGTATCCAAGCCCGATTGTTTCCATTCTCCCATTAGGCAACTTGTGCTGAGTCCCGGGAACATTCCAGACCCTGTCATAGAATTTGGCTTTTCGAGCGGTCTGTTTGAAGGATATCCCCTGGCGCTTCACCAACCTCTTCAAGCCCTCTGTATAATATCTGGGCAGACGGATGGGCTGAAGCTTGTCAAGCGTAGGATCCATACCGTGCCAGATTTCTTTCTCCACTTTGGTTTCTTCAGAGCGGTTGAATAGAATTGCCTTTCCAGCTCTTTGCCTGGGAGGGACGTAGAACGTCCGCAACTCCTCTACACTGTAGATATCAAATGCGTCCAGTTCTTTATGGTGTTTAGGTGGAACCATGGCGACTTGCAGACTTTGCTCTTCGTCAGTGGATGTTTGTATTGAAGGTCGAGCAGAGAATACCGCATGGACCTCATCTTCTGAGTCGCTACCAAAGATCAACGTAGGAGCGGATGGTCCTGGCTTGTTGTGTTGGGGTGGACCCGAATGAATCATCTCCTTTTCCTCCTCGATATCACTGTCGAAGACAGGGATGGTGGCGTTAGCTTTGTTCTCCGGCTTGTGACACCTCTCCGTCTCTTCGAAATCCGGTAAAAAGTATTTGGTATCTTCATATTTGCGGACCTCGTTCACAGAGAACGGGTTCAGTTCTCCCGTCACGGTATACTCGAGACCATCCTAAAAATACTTCATACACTGATGCTGTGTAGACGGGATGATGTTGTACTCGTGTAACCATGGTCGGCCGAGCAGAGCATTGTAGCGTGTCTTGGCGTCTATGACGTGGAACTTAATATCCGTGACGAGTAGCCCAAAGCGTAGCGTCAGTATTACAGACCCAAGAGTTCTTGATGATTGGGAGTCGAACCCGGAGATGGTGATTTTGTCCCGAGCAAGGTGCTGGACGCTCATGCAGATTTCTTTTAACACCCGCACATTGAGGAGATTAACGGAGGATCCATTGTCTACCAGGATTTTTCCTATCTTTATATCGTGGCAGTATCCTGAGACATAGAGGGGGCGATTGTGTTCGCACGTCCTAAGGAGAAGGTCTTCATCGCCAAAAGTGACATCGGCCGTGTGCACTTCCTCCAATTCATCCTTCATCTTTTCTTCGGCCAGGAAATCTTGGAATTGCTCTGGCTCCTGTAGTGCCTTGATTAACGAATCTCTCGCCTCTTTTGATAGTAAAAGGGTCTCAAGAATGCTAAGCTGCGAGGGTAGCTTCCTCAGATGTGCTAAGACGTTGTAATCCATCTTATTTATCTGTGGCGGGTCCTTGGCAGTTAGCTCTTCTATGACTTGGTCATCTAAGATGATATTATTTACCCCAATCAGAGCAAGGCTCTGTTCAAATTCCGAGGCGGGAGATGAAGCAACGCTTCATCTTACCCCAATCAGAGCAAAGCTCTGCTTGGAAAAGTTAAACTTTAATAAATGAAGCAACGCTTCAGATTCTTTGCGTTGTGCGCAACGCGCCACGTGTCAGGCGCAGATATATCAGCGCAGCGCCCAAGAGGGCGCGCCCAATCAGAGCAAAGCTCTGTTTAAAGGAAGCAACGCTTCAGTTGCGCATGAACTGCGCTGCGCGACACGTGTCAGCGCTAGATGCGCTGGCGCAGCTGCGCTGCGCTGTGCGCTGCGCGCTGGCGCAGCTGCGCTGCGCTGTGCGCTGCGCGCTGCGCTACACGTGTCAGCGCAGCGCTGTGCGCTGCGCGGCACGTGTCAGCGCAGATGTGCTAGTGCGCTAGCGCAGTTGCGCTGCGCTGTGCGCTAGCGCAGTTGCGCTGCGCGACACGTGTCACGCGCTGGGGCATCTGCGCCAAACTGAATTAAGATTTTAAGAAATCTTTTCTGTTCTTGATAAAACAAGAAGATTTTCTTCTGCAAAGCAGAAGCCCTTGGATCAAAGATCCAACGGTGGGGAAAATCCCCCAAATCACTCAGAGAAAAATCTCTTTAACAAATTTAACTAATTTATGAGCACTATAAAAAGGACTCTAGGCCTCAATTCAAAGGCATCAACATCCTTCTAAAAAAAAAGAGAGAAAGAAGAAAGCTCTTGAAAATTCCTCAAGAACAACAGAAGGTTAAAACCTTTAGGAAAAAAGAGAAAATTCTCTTATGGACAGATTATTGATCTAAGAACAAGATCAATAATTTTAAATAAGAAAATATATATATATATATATATATATATATATATATATATATATATATATATATATATATATATATATATATATATATATATATAAATAAGTAATAATAGTGCTTTGCACTTTTTTATGAACCTCTGGTTCTTGAAACAAAAAAGAAAAATTATTTTTCTTTGATCTAATCAAGAAATTAAATAGTGCTTTGCACTTCCGTTCTTGAATCTAAAAGATTCTTAGTGCTCTGCACTTACAAACTGCGCTAGAGCTTTGCTCTCTGGAATTGGCGCAACTCACCAGAGCGCGCCACGTGTCAGCAGCGCAACAGCGCAGCGCACTTGTGCAGCGCACTGCGCTATTGCGCTTGCGCTCACCAGAGCGCGCCACGTGTCAGCAGCGCAACAACGCAGCGCACTAGCGCAGCGCAACAACGCAGCGCACTAGCGCAGCGCACTGCGCTGTTGCGCTTGCGCTTACTAGAGCATGACACGTGTCCTAACCATAAGCGCTTGCGCTCAGTAATTGGCGCAAACCGCCTGATAAATGCAATGCATTTCTCAAAAGGCCAGGCCCAAGTCAAAAGACCAAGCATGCCTAATTAAATTGATACTCTGCATCATTTATAAATGGGCAGAGCCCAAACAAAATAATATAAATGCTATGCATTTTAAAAGGGGCAGAGCACAAACAAAGTAGATGCCTTGCAGAGCCCAGAATAAATTGATGCTCTGCATCAATCATGGGCAGAGCCCAAACAAAAAATAAATTGATGTAGTGCATTATTTAAAAATGGGCCAAGCCCTAGCACAGGTCTAACAGACCAAAAACAAATAAAAGGCGTTGAATATTTTTCAACTGGACTTAGCCCAATTTTGGCCGTAAGTCCTCAAATTAAATTGACTGAGCAAGATTGCTCTCTTAAATCAATTTACTACTGGTTCGAGGGTACATCTCCGAACTCCTCTGACACACGTCGTTGTAATCATTCAACGTCGTCAGAGAGGTGACGGGTCCCAACGACCACACATGAATATGGACTGCGGGGTCCTTAAACTCGTGGACCGAAACGTCCTTAAACTAATATCAGACCGAAACGTCCTTAAACTAATATCGGACCGAAACGTCCCTAAACTAATATCGGACCGAAACGTCCCTAAACTAATAATGTACCACCACGTCCCTAAACTGGCGATGGACCACCACGTCCTTAAACTGGCGATAGACCACCACGTCCCTAAACTGGCACAATAAAGCCCAAATGCTCTTTTGTCGGATCTAAACGGTCCCGTTAAGTTGATCTTAGTCTCAAACTGGACTAACGTATCCTTAACAAACGTTTGAGTCGATCTTAGCCCTAAATATGGCTAACGTATCCTTAGACATTTAAATGAATGATAAAACTCCAAATCAATTTTGGTTCAAGGGTACATCTCTGAACTCCTCTGACATCCATCGTTGTAATCCTTCAACGATGTCAGAGAGGTGATGATGTAAGTGCACGGCGGCGCCCCGGCCGTCAATCCGACGGCCAAATGCGGAAGCGGTGATAAACTTTAATTTTACTTGAACTGGCAAACCGCCGCGCACTAATACCCGGATCGAACCACTAACTAGTCCTAGCTATCAACAAGAAAGGGAAGAGAGATATACCGACAGATCCGAGTCCTCCGGTCTTCTCGTCGTCGTCCCAATCTCCTGCGGAATGTCCCGTCTCCTCCTCGTCGCCGGAAGTGCACCACATCGCCTACTTCTTTTACGGGCTCCCACCTCAATGCCGAGGCAACTCGGGCACGAAGCTGGCTAGTCGACGTGCCCAAGATTTGCTGTAGAATATAATGTGGATTACATGTCTCATTTGGGATTATGGAGTTGCCTTTTTGTGGAGGAATTGAAGTGAACTTTTGGAGAGGGAGTTGTAGGGATTTCTCAAAGCTCAAGATACAAAAATCCCACCACAATGAAATGAATCCCATCCATCTCCAAGGAATGGCCGGCCCCCCATGTATGATTTAAGAGAGAAAGAACAAAGACAAGGGGGTGGGTGGAATGCAATGATGCAAGCAAGTGATGATGAAAGAAAAACAAATGATCACAAGAAAAACCTCACTCCAACACCACCATCACCAACAACCATGATGACTTTAAAAGTCAAGCCATCATGAGGAAGTCAAGAAGTCAAGGTCAAGGGATGGGGCTATAATCATGATGCAACAAAAATGCAAAGACCCCCTCCACAACCACTTATTTGCAACAATGCAAATAAGCCCTCCTCCACCAATCTTCGGCCAATGAACGGAACAATGGAAATCGGCCGAAACGGAAAGCAAACTGGCAACTCCAGAAAACTGGTCCTGTAATAAATTACAGGAAAACCCTGATACTGTGCATACACACCCGCATTTGTATTCCGACCGAAATACAAATGCAATGAGACAAAATCTACACTGTACTATACTAGGATCCGGCTTATACCAAAACCGGCTAGTAATATCTGTTCGATCCTGATCCGTGCAATACCGCACGTATCTGATCGAACCCTGCCATATAACCACACGGCCTATAGTACAAACTGTCCGATCCTGATCCATGCAATACCGCACGTATCTGATCGGACCTTGCCATATCTCCATACGGCCTCTACAACCTTTCGCCCGAAAGCTGAGTAACTGAATGTGGGGGACTCTAAAGACTCGTCAACACCTTTGTTGTGGATTTAACCACTAGCACGTCAGAGGTATAAGCCAATACGTAACGGGCTACCAGGTATTGACTAAAAGGGACGTCTGTGAGTGAACTCAGCCTGACAACCCTACTGAGCCTGTCAGTGACAATATCCGTACAGTCCGGTCCGTTCGTCTATGAGCATCGCATGGCGGGCTTAGGGGGTTGGTAAAAGTCAGACCCCCAAAAGCGGTACAAGTCGTGTCGGAGTGTAGCCCAGAACACCCTGAGATACTACTGGAATACCTACCAGTAAATCTCCTTGCCTCGGCCGAGGGCTTCGTGTAATGGCTCTCCTAGACACAGCGTGACCTCACCCCCAATACCGGGAGAGACGAACCCCTGAAGATGCGCTCACTGCCTCCATGTGGCTCGGGACTGTACCCAACTAAAACCTGTTTGCATAACTCCTTTGAGCCATGGTAGGGTAGTAATCAAAGTACAGTGGGAACTCACACGAGACAAATGACGATTCCCAGGTCGATGAACTAACCTGCACACATGTCACCAGGGAACTGCCATCTGACGTCTGGTATATGACCAACTAGCATGTTCCCGGCGAGTCCTGTCCGGTGTACTCATAACCCAATGAGCACCTGTATACATCTTAGGTGATCCAACTGACACCAGTGGCTTGTGAGACCGGCCACCGCCCCTCGTCAGGGTCTCGACTGTATACACTAGTCTACTCCGGAGTATCGATGCCCTGTCTCGAAACTCACACGACTAGGGACCATTTAAGGATATGCTTATAAACCCCAGCTCCCACTTATATGATCGCCCTCATACTGCTGGTGGTCAAGCAAGAATCCTAGGGGCTCTATCAACGTGTAATAGCGACTTTTCAGGTCACCTAAAGCAGTACACGATGATAAAGGTAAACCAGATAGCATACTATCATCTCGAGTAAGACTGTCCTACCGGGATAGGTCCTCCATCAATCATTGCAATCACGTACCTGTGACCTAATAATTGACTCTGAGGGCACTATCTCCAACAATCTCCCACTTGCACTCAAGGCTAATTATTGCGATGCCGCATACTCACAGCCCGTGTGATACCGAACACCCAACTCCTCTACTAGTCAGTCTCACAAAGCTCGTTTGCGAAACTATTGCGTTCGAGGAATAGCCTAAGTGAGTGGATCCGCTTTGTTGCTTCTTTCTATGTCTCTCTATATCTCAAGTTCGCGGAGAAAACCATATCCCGAAAAGAGCAATACCTGTCGTAGAATGTGTCTGGATGTCTGATGGGACATAGCTCATAAATGAACTCCAAACCCAAACTTCTTAGACTGTATCGTCAACTGAACTTAATCAGTATCCTGCGCCATGCCTCCCTCAGTATTGCCTTAGACCACCTGTCCAAAATACTGCCCCTCGTCAGAAGGAAAAACTATAGCTCTGACAACCTCCTTGTCGTCCATGTCACCTTGGAAGCCTGGAATGATAGCTGTCTCCCACATGAGGCTGTCGTTATCATATCCCTAGAACATCCACTTATGTTCTAAAACTGCTTCCGACTGTTTCTCCAGGATAGGATCAATGTCAACTTATTGCATCTAGTGCAAGAACAATATCTGGTGTGGTACTTGACATCCCATGATTGACTCAATTGCCTGAGCAAGTGATCTGCCAATCATGCACGTCCCTCTCCCCTATAGTCTGTAAGACACCTTTGGAGAGGGTGACTCCATCTTCTGCAGGAACACTACCGTGCATGGAGTCGTCCATTCTAAATACCCATAGAATGCTGTCTAAGTACCCAGATTGGGAGACTACCCAAATCTAGATCTAAAACCATAGATCTAGTAACCAGTATGTCTGATATAAAATCCATTTCCTTTGTGGAGAAACCACTGTGTGACGACCAAAGTATAACCGATTGTAGTATAGGAGTTTCTTTTCCTACTCTGTGTATGTCATCCAAATACCAGGATATCACACCCTACTACCTTCTCAACAGATCCATCCCCTATTCTGATGAAGTTAAACCCATGATTGTCACATCAGAAATAAATGATCTACCTCCGCTACATCTGCTTTAGTCTATAAATAGACATAAGCTACCTTTCCACCAATGCTTCCGCTGCTCCCACTGACTGCGACAACCCTCTGGCAGAGTCATATAGACGTACACTTCTAAAACTAGTTTAGAACGATGCTATACTCATCCTCCTGCCGGATCTCGCAGCCTGGAACAACAGCAATGGTAATTGTGGATGAACAAGAACTTCCCTGTCACCGTCCTTGAGGCTACCGGAGTACCTCTCGGGTGCCTGAAGTTACCCACCAAATCTGCGGAGTGGCCAATGGAATGTCAATCCAGATTGAATCTTTAGGTTCCTTATCAAATCTTCAGTAATCGTTTGTGGTTCTGGAATCACTTCCAGTTCTACCATACTCCTACTTACTGTTTTCTGAGAAAAAAATCCATTTTTAATAAAACTGTGGCGAGTCTAGAACAATATTGCTATTGTTCATCCAGATGGTAAAAAGTCAACCCTCGTCATAGCCTGGGTCAACCCACAAACAGCCATTACAGAAACGTGCCTTGAGTTGTCCAGTGTCTGGTTTTAAGCATAAACCGGACAACTCCCCGTACCTTAACATCGTTAAGATATGAACTGTTCTATATCCAATATAGAAACAGAGGCACTGATTTAATTGAACC
Source organism: Agapanthus africanus (assembly GCA_030015575.1). Taxonomy (NCBI): domain Eukaryota; kingdom Viridiplantae; phylum Streptophyta; class Magnoliopsida; order Asparagales; family Amaryllidaceae; genus Agapanthus; species Agapanthus africanus. The sequence goes on along the minus strand of JASDDO010000008.1, from coordinate 129,871,779 downwards.
AGATTCAAATCATGCAGCTGTCTCCAGTGCATGTCAACTAAATGGAAGGAGGCCGATCAGCGTTACACAACTTAGGAGCATTTCCAATTATGAGTAACCTGAAAGAGAAGCAACTTCTCTTTATCATTACTATCAACTGAATACCATACGCAAGTATCTACATCTTCGATCTCTTTGAAGAATCCCGATACTTGCTATACCTGGTTCTCTACTCTATTCAAATACCTATAACTTCTCAAAATTCGGACCCTGTGTTTCCACGAAACACTTGTCTAAAAACTAGAGAAGTCATAAGTAAACCGAATATAGTACGAGGACCAACCCCTCTGTCCTGATGGACCCTGGACAACATACAATACTCTGTATAAGTCCCTTGAGTCTGATAACTCATTCACTGTGTGTCGTAGGTTGAAAACTGTACTTTTGGTTAAGAAGAATTACACCGCTGTTTAATGCTCCTTACCTAACCATCCACTGATATAGGTAAATGTCGTAGACATAATTTTAGAAAGGTATATCTCACTCTATAAAAATAGACGTACAGATATATCAATTTGAAATTGGTGCATAACAGCGGATATTCAAAACCAAATATTTGCCGACCGGCAAATATCCCAGGTGATTTCCTCAAATATCACCGATTACAACGAATCCCGATATAATGAGGATGATCACCCAATTCCCAATAACTTACTCCCACTCATCATCTGTAAAACCATACAGATGTGAGAATCATACCTGGTAAATACATACCCTGGAGTAAGTATCTAATCGGGAAATCAGTTTTCCTTTAACAGTACACAGTGAGATTGAAATATTGAAATGTTTCGATGGGGTATCCTGGTATTCCTAGTAATGCCTCTTCCATTATCCAGATTCACAACTGTAACCGTATATCTCTTTGCCACCTCTCCAAATCCCTTTATATGTCTTTAGTCTTTACCTTCTGCACACCCGTTAGGCCAAATGGTTTTCTTCCTTCCCTACCGTTCGGCACCAGCCTATGGTTTGGAAGAAGACTATCCAATAAGCATAATGGGTGTACTGTCCCGATCCTAGGAACACTCGCAATGCGAGAGGAGGTGAAGATAAAAGACACCTGAATAAATCTTATTCCTATTTCTCCTGAACCAGAATCCATCCCCGAACTGGAACAAGTTCCTTTCGAGTTCGTATATAACCATACGATGGAGTATCCAATAAACTGTGGATCTTCGTAGTGATACGGAGTGTCCTGGAGAAATACAAAGGTGATTTAGGATTGGCGAAGGAATACTTGGTTTGGTCGTGAATATCTGTTGCAATTTACTTTGCCCTCTTACTAATCCCTTGCTTTGTCTTAACTTAATACCTTCTGCACACCATCGTTATGCTAATTGGTTTTCTTCATTCCCTACCGGTCGGCACCAGCCTAAGGTTTGGAAGAAGACTATCTAATTTGCGTAATAGGTGTACTATCTCCTAAACCAAGGAGTACTCGCAACCTGAGAGAAGGTAAAATGGAAAAGACAACTGAATAGTCCTATCTGTTTCCTCCAGAACCGGAAACCATCCTCGAATAAATCCCTTCGAGTTCGTATCTAATCATACGATGGTTTTGTCCAATGGAAGTGGACGTTCGTAGTAATACGGGGTGTCCTGGAGAAAAGGGTAAAAGTAGGAGTGGCAATGAGGTTTGCAACTCTGACAATCCAAAAGCCGGTGTTTAAGAAGGTTCGGTCAACTTGGTCACTGAGTCAAAGTCTTAGGGTTGGGTCAATGGTCGCTGCCAGAGAGAGAGAAAAGAAACACTCAGCGTGCACTCTAACCTAGATCAGAATGGTTACCAATTTATCTAATCTGGAAACCTCCCACTGTACCGTCAAATTCTCCTCCAAACCTGAAAGAAGAATTAGTCGGGATCACCCGAAGAGTAAACCAACTCATCAGTGGGAATCGGGATCCAACTATCATCGCATGATAACGTGACGGAATCCGCTCACGGTATCACACTCCAGAAGGTATGCGCATATCTGGCAAGTTTCAGTTCTTTTGAAACTCCCGATGTGATTTCTGCCCCATGCTCTTATGACCTTGGCGTGAGGTCAAAATATCATAAGTCACATGTCAAGTTCTGCCCGTCATTATCCAGGTTAATTTGAACCCACCCGTACATACCCTTGACGTAGGCCAAAATAATAGTACGACTGTCCCAAACTAACGCATCTATCTATGCAACAGATAAATACCCGGCAGCTACCAATCACTATGCCTTGGCGTAAGGTCAAAATACATAGCTTGAATACTACCGAATATTTAACTGAAATGACGTAGGGCTACGAATGGTTTCTGGCGAAAACCTTTAACGTAATGAACTTGATATCGTTGAAGGAACGGATAGCTTTTAAAAATATAGTGACGAAAACCGTTGCTAAAGAGGTCACTCCCGGTGAAGGGATCTCGGCTCTTTCCCCGTAGAATGGGGTGCAGGATATTCCAACTGAATACCACGGTGCAAAGCAAAAGTAATCGGCTATAGTGAAGTTAATGCCCTGACGCAAACTTTTTGTCCAAGGGGTCACTCCCGGTGAAGGGATCTCGGCCCTTGCCTCGTCGACTGAGGAGCAGGATATTCCAACTGAATATCACGATGCAAAACAAAAGTGAACGTTCTTGCAATAACAGCTTTTTGAAAAGTGTTCCAACATCAGATTAGGTTTGTTTTTAACTTGCATTGATCCGAATCAATGCAGTCCCATCAATTGATCACACCAAAAAGAACGAAAATATACTGATGTACGTATATGCCATCCGCATTCGCCACTGGGTCCCGTCATTACCCGTTAGGTTAGCTAACTAACGACAGAGCGGGGACTGGACTAGCGCGGATGCAAAACATATACAACATCTACTAATATATATACCAATATATTATATTCGCTCAAGGCGTGATAAAATGCAACATCACAGAGAATGAACAGCATCACAGAAACAATACAGATATCTGGGATCCCCGGGTTTCACAGAGCCACTACTGAAACCCGACGTTCCCCTGGTCGTGTGGATAGCCTGTGCAATGAAATCCTAGACCCCTACGGGCGCAGCAAGTTACCCGCCAAAACCTGAAGCGAAGCAGCCCCCTTCAGCACCGTGAATGGACCACCCAGCACTTCACGGAATCCGGTAACTTGGGAACCCCTCCTGGGTCAACCTGTACCCCCTACGAGTGCGGCGAATAGCCCGCCAATCCTAGAGTAAAGCCCCCTCCGTCTCAATGCCATGAGATGCGGGCTTGTTGCCCTCTAGAACCCGGCTATCCGTGCACCCCACCGCGGGGTAATCCTAGTACAGAAAGTAAAATATACATACAACGGGTACATCGACCGCAACCAGGTCGTGCCCCAAAAAAAATAATACAAACAGGCAGTGACGGCAGTCCACATGTCGGACGCTCGCCCCGCAATATCAAATGTATATAATACAACCACAACTGTACTAGCATTGCAACCAAGCTATCCCCCACGACCAATCCGCAACATCACAGCAAAAACAGAACATCAACGTGAAAGTCACGTTTGCAAATCCGTCTAACCGGGCTATAGCAGTTAGACCGGATTTACCGATCAAGTGACATTCACGGTCGCAGATATAATGTAAATACTGTGAAAAATGTGTTTAAAATATCCGATCGATCAAACTTTAACAAGTGGGCCCCAAAGTACTACTGTAGCACATCAAGAAAATCTGGGCCCAAAATTAATATTCCAAAACCCCAATTTAAACCCCATAAAGCTACTGAAGAAATTTCACACAGCAAGGACACTGTTCAGCGGCGGAACCGCGGCCCAAGTGGGGGTTTGGCCGCGGTTCCGCGCTCTGTTGGTCGACTGAATGTGTCGAATTTCTACAGTATTCTTATAACATCCAGTGCATCACTATTTTACAACCTGAAAAAATTTTCGAGACCAAAAATTTTCAACAGAAACTGATGCGAACTAAAATGCGGATTTTGGAATTTTGGTCGATCGGAAATGTAAAACACATTAAGGCAAGCTAGACTAAGTTAATGGCGAGGTTCTGATACCACTGTAAGTGCACGGCGGCGCCCCGGCCGTCAATCCGACGGCCAAATGCGAAAGCGGTGATAAACTTTAATTTTACTTGAACTGGCAAACCGCCGCGCACTAATACCCGAATCGAACCACTAACTAGTCCTAGCTATCAACAAGAAAGGGAAGAGAGATATACCGACAGATCCGAGTCCTCCGGTCTTCTCGTCGTCGTCCCAATCTCCTGCGGAATGTCCCGTCTCCTTCTCGTCGCCGGAAGTGCACCACATCGCCTACTTCTTTTATGGGCTCCCACCTCAATGCCGAGGCAACTCGGGCACGAAGCTGGCTAGTCGACGTGCCCAAGATTTGCTGTAGAATATAATGTGGATTACATGTCTCATTTGGGATTATGGAGTTGCCTTTTTGTGGAGGAATTGAAGTGAACTTTTGGAGAGGGAGTTGTAGGGATTTCTCAAAGCTCAAGATACAAAAATCCCACCACAATGAAATGAATCCCATCCATCTCCAAGGAATGGCCGCCCCCCTATGTGTGATTTGAGAGAGAAAGAACAAAGACAAGGGGGTGGGTGGAATGCAATGATGCAAGCAAGTGATGATGAAAGAAAAACAAATGATCACAAGAAAACCCTCACTCCAACACCACCATCACCAACAACCATGATGACTTTAAAAGTCAAGCCATCATGAGGAAGTCAAGAAGTCAAGGTCAAGGGATGGGGCTATAATCATGATGCAACAAAAATGCAAAGACCCCCTCCACAACCACTTATTTGCAACAATGCAAATAAGCCCTCCTCCACCAATCTTCGGCCAATGAACGGAACAATGGAAATCGGCCGAAACGGAAAGCAAACTGGCAACTCCAGAAAACTGGTCCCGTAATAAATTACAGGAAAACCCCGATACTGTGCATACACACCCGCATTTGTATTCCGACCGAAATACAAATGCAATGAGACAAAATCTACACTGTACTATACTAGGATCCGGCTTATACCAAAACCGGTTAGTAATATCTGTTCGATCCTGATCCGTGCAATACCGCACGTATCTAATCGAACCCTGCCATATAACCACACGGCCTATAGTACAAACTGTCCGATCCTGATCCGTGCAATACCGCACGTATCTGATCGGACCTTGCCATATCTCCATACGGCCTCTACAACCTTTCGCCCGAAAGCTGAGTAACTGAATGTGGGGGACTCTAAAGACTCGTCAACACCTTGGTTGTGGATTTAACCACTAGCACGTCAGAGGTATAAGCCAATATGTAACGGGCTACCAGGTATTGACTAAAAGGGACGTCTGTGAGCGAACTCAGCCTGACAACCCTACTGAGCCTGTCAGTGACAATATCCATACAGTCCGGTCCATTCGTCTATGAGCATCGCATAGCGGGCCTAGGGGGTTGGTAAAAGTCAGACCCCCAAAAGCGGTACAAGTCGTGTCGGAGTGTAGCCCAGAACACCCTGAGATACTACTGGAATACCTACCAGTAAATCTCCTTGCCTCGGCCGAGGGCTTCGTGTAATGGCTCTCCTAGACACAGCGCGACCTCACCCCCAATACCGGGAGAGACGAACCCCTGAAGATGCGCTCACTGCCTCCATGTGGCTCGGGACTGTACCCAACTAAAACCTGTTTGCACGACTCCTTTGAGCCGTGGTAGGGTAGTAATCAAAGTACAGTTGGAACTCACACGAGACAAATGATGATCCCCAGGTCGATGAACTAACCTGCACACATGTCACCAGGGAACTGCCATCTGACGTCTGGTATATGACCAACTAGCATGTTCCCGGCGAGTCCTGTCCGGTATACTCATAACCCAATGAGCACCTGTATACATCTTAGGTGATCCAACTGACACCAGTGGCTTGTGAGACCGGCCACCGCCCCTCATCGGGGTCTCGACTGTATACACTAGTCTACTCTGGAGTATCGATGCCCTGTCTCGAAACTCACACGACTAGGGACCATTTAAGGATATGCTTATAAACCCCAGCTCCCACTTATATGATCGCCCTCATACTGCTGGTGGTCAAGCAAGAATCCTAGGGGCTCTATCAACGTGTAATAGCGACTTGTCAGGTCACCTAAAGCAGTACACAATGATAAAGGTAAACCAGATAGCATACTATCATCTCGAGTAAGACTGTCCTACCGGGATAGGTCCTCCATCAATCATTGCAATCACGTACCTGTGACCTAATAATTGACTCTGAGGGCACTATCTCCAACAGATGAGTCCCGACGGCCATATATTAAATGGATCACTACGTCAAGTTGTTCTTAGTCCAAAACAGGACTAACGTATCCTTGACGAACGTTTAAGTTAATCTTAGCCGCAACGCGACTAATGTATCCTTAAACTAAAAACACCAAACCCAAATCTAAGTAAATACGGATTTGGACTAATCCACGTCCTACGGGCGACGGCATTACTCAGTCTCCGTATACAATCCACGGGCAATCACAAATAAAACAAACACACATGACACAAAGTGAAATTCTGGAGAAGGAGAAAGTTGTTACCGCGATGCGGTAGCGTAATTAATTGCAGGGGCTTGCGCCTGCAGGGAAGAGCGTCCCCACAATCAAAAACCCCTCACCTTGAGGGGGAATCTGACGAAGTCTACTACATCGGCCGCATCCGTCTAAACCTCCGATACACGGTGCCATAAATCAACTCGGCATCTTCGGAGAGGTAGACGGATAAAACCATATAGCATCTGCCCCGAATCTCAGGCAAGACGCAAAGTCTAAGCCGCCATTCGGAGGGGAACAGATTCTGGCACGCCCGGTGGGACCTTTTCCTCTTTCCACTCCACACTTCATGTGTCGTCTTCGCGAACCAATCGCGGTTTGTTAAAAGGTTGCCTTCGGATTTCAAATTGCTAAGATTTGTTCTTTTGTCTGGCGCAGAACTCAAGCATCCATGGATTCTAACTGCTCCAACTGCGCGAAGTACCACTGCAACGGACGCTCCACCTCACCTAGAGGTGTGGCATATGGGCCCCAAGCGGCCTCTTTCCTCACTCTGCCAGTAGACCAGGTGACCCAAGCCACCACTGGCTTATTCTTTGGGACTATGATCCTACCGACAAGCTTCTCTATGCCGATACCTGCACCGGAGGTGAACAAGAAGTCGGATCGCCCGCTACCAAACCGACAGCCTCTGTTTTCACCAGGCTAGATCAGGACTCTAAACGGGCTGTCCCAAGGAAGGCAATGACTGCTGTTCCAGAAGTCGTTAAAGCGGCTTCCCCTGTCAAAGAGTCAGTCTTTTCAAGACTGACGATTCCCGTTCCTGCCCCTATACGAAGGTCTGTCTTTGACAGATTGGATATTACCCCGCAAGGAACAACCTCAGTTTTTAAAAGGTTAACACCGGCGGTGCCTCATTCAGACAGGGGGCAAAAAGAAGTTATCTCTATCTCCGAGCCAATCCCAACGGCTCGTCGTGCTCGACGTCGCCATTGGCAACGAGTGAGGAAGGCAGGGGGTAACTCTCCCTCAGGGCTAACTCCACCTGCTCCAATGGCGGAGGTCAACGCTGCTGTTCCAACTGGGAACAGCTTCGAACTGCTGAGGAGGGTACGTAAGAATTCTCCAACCACTATACTGAAAAGATCTCCTCCGCCTGTGGAGAGAGCTCCTGAAACAAAACAAGAACAGCCCTCTGAACGGCTGTCTTCAAGGATTTATAAAGTTTGGCGAAGGGTTCAAGACTCTGTGATTGACCCAGGTCACTTTCGTCGCCAGAAAAAGGTGAAGGTGGAAAAAGACAAGGATTGTCCCGTTAAACAGCAGGGGACAGCAGCTGCTTGGGTGCCCCCTTCAATGGCCCCTTCCACCTCAACGGCCCACAAAAGAAGGAGGCCAGAGAAGACTCCCGTGTCAGCGGCAAAAGTTAAAAATGTTGAAACTAAACGCCCCAAGTCAGGGAGCATAACAGTTCATACGGTTTACATGACATCGGGAAAAGAAGACAGCCGTATGTCTACGGGCCATAGACCGCTTACACGGTCAGTGACCAAGGCTCAGGAGCAGCAACAGAAGCTCCAGGAGATGATGAGCGCTATGGCTGCACTTACAGGGCCAAACGAAAGCCCTGGAACCTCTTCAGAAGAACGTCAAGAACAAGAAACGGACGCCGAATTCCTTCGGCGCGTACTAGAGAAGAAGGATAGAGAAGCTGCGGAGCAGGCAGCCAACATAAAGAAAATGGCCCTCCTGTTCCAGGATATGGTGGGTATGATGAGTCAACAAGATCCACCTGCTGGAGATCTCCCGATCATTCTTGAAGACGATAGGGGAGAGACATCAAATCCTCCACCGGCTTTATCCGCAGCTAAAGAGGATACCATATCAAAGGCTGATTTGGATGAATACATCGCCCAGCAAATACGGGTGCACCAGGCGACTGAAGCAGCCGGTCAGGTCGTAAAGATAGGGCGGCCATATCCGGGTTGGTACGATCAAATTAAGTACCCGACAGGCTATGTTAGTGTATATGCCCTAAAGGCCATTACTGTATCATACTAGTTTGTATATTACTTAATGGAAGCTTGGGATATTCACCTTGTATAAACAATCTTGCTCAATATAGTAGTATGCTACTTGGTTTGTTTCTACTTCAATGTGTACATGTGTTTATTTTAGTATATCACCTATACGCATTAGTGGAGCCCTTAGGATCTTTGCTTGATTACCAGCGTTATGATGGCAGTCACACTAGTGGGGGCTGGGTAATCTATAAGCACATCCTTATACAGGTCCCTAGTCGCAGGACTATCGAGACAGGGCATCGATACTCCGGAGTAGACTAGCGTATGCGCTTCTCATCCCAGTGTGGGAGATGGTCTGTCCCACAGCCATCAGTACGTCGTACTGGAGATAGTATACAGGTGCTCGTTGGGTTACGAGTACACTGGACAGGACTCGTCGGGAACTGACAGGTTGGTATTATACATATCGTCAGTTATCAGTTCTCAGGTGACATGAGTACAGCTTAGTCCGCTGACTTGACACTGGCACTTCGCCTCGAGTGTGTTCCCATTGCACTTTGATCACTACCCTACCACGGGTCAAAGGAGTCGTGCAAACAGGTAATGGTTGGGTGCAGTCCCGAAGCACTTGGAGGCAGTGACGGTTAGACAGGATTCGTCTCTCCCGGTATTGGGGGTTGACATCACGCTGTGTCTAGGAGAGCCATTACACGAGTAGTCCCTGGCCAGGGCAAGCGAGATATACTGGTAGGCTTCTAGTGTTATCTCAGGGTGTTTTGGGCTTCACTCCGACACGACCTGTACCGCTATTAGGGGACTGACGTTTACCGCCCCCTAGGCCCGACATGCGATGTATTAGACGAATAGACCAGACTGTACGGAGACTGTCACATTCAGACTCAGTAGGAGTTCAGATGGGGTTCACCTCGTCAGCCTTCTTATCGGCATCTACCTGGGGACCGTTACGCACAGCTAGTGCCGCTTGCGGTCTGTTGTTAAACCCACTGCCAGCGTAGTGTCGAGTCTTTAGAGTCCCACACAGAGGGCTATTCGCCTCTGGGCAAAATAGAGTAGAGGTCGCATGGTTTTGCGACAGGGTTCGTTCTCATCCGCGCACTTGTGCACGTTTGGAGTCCGGACGGATATTACTAGTAGGCTCTGGTTTGAGCCAGATACTGGTATGCGTTTTGGGGTTGATTTTATCTCTTGGTATTCATGTTCCTCGGAACAAGAATGCGGGTTTGTATGCACAGTTGATTGAGGCGGAGGAAGAGGTTTTCCATTAGGGTTTCGGAACGGGTGCGTTTGCACAATTGACAGTCGTCTTTTTCCAAACCCTAATGGAATTTTGATATATCAATTAATAATATTAATTAAATGAAATTGTGTCATGGTTAGATTTTGTTGACTTGTTGACCATGGTTGACTTGTTAACCATGGTTGAAGGTTTGACCATCATCATTATAAAAGAAAGATGCTTTTTGATTCTTGCAAAACCATTTAAAGAATGTAATGATAATGGTCATTCCAAACCATCCATCAACTATTTCATTTTATTATTATTTTTAATTGATAATTCTTTTATTTGTGATATGGTTGTAAGAAATGAGAAGGATAAGCTCATTCTATCATAACCATTCTCTCTCCTCACTTGTTCTTCTTCCTCCTCTAGTTCAAGGAGAATCCTTCTCATGAGTTGAGAATCCCTCTCCTTGAGATAAAAACACCCCAAAGACACTCTCTACTCACTCTAGGGTCAAAGGTTTAGCAAGCCGAAGATTCTAGTTCTCTCAAAGTTCGAGAAAGAGCCCGAAGGTTGAACCCTCAGGTGTATCCATCTTTGACGGAAGAAGGCAACAAGGAAAGAACCATCAACCCCTACAAAAGTTTCAAGAAGAAGGAGTTCAAGTTAGGTATAACCTTTTATCCGAGTAGCTAACTCTCTTTAGCATGATAGCTAGTTTAGTTTAGAAAAGATCCCGACTCTGTTAGTCCATGTTGCCCCATGCGCTAAAAATTTGATTTTTATACCGTTTCCGCCTCCCCGTAAGAACCGGGGGTCGCAACGTGGACTTACAGTGGTATCAGAGCCTAACTAAACTTAAACTAGCTTTGTAGTAAAGTGTATGGAAGTTCGATCGAAAAAAAATCACAAAACCGGAAAAATCAAAACCCTAAGTTTCTGTTGAAATTTTTTGTGCTCTAAATGTAAAAAGTTTTACTCCTAAAATCGGCTCAGGGTTTTGTGAAAACACCCACGAAATACGATCGCATGTTTCCTTCAAAGCGCCGCGGTTCTGCGGCAATGGGTGGCTTAGGCCGCGGAACCGCCGCCGTTTTGTCTCTTCTTGTGGTCCTGTTTTATGCAGTGTTCTTCTGGTAGGGTTTTGGGATTTTTAAGATATGTCATTTGTGCCCAGATTTTCCAGAAAAGAAATTTGTTTTTGGGGGCCTATAAATTCGTATTTTTTGTCGAACTTCACTGCACTTTGACTACAATGGTTATATCTGTGATGTTTGCATGTATTGAACGTCGGCTAATCGCTATTTGTCGATTAGTCGGGGTTATACATATCTGTGATCTGTGTTTGTTGATGGTATGTGTATATGAATGGATTGGATTGTCGCGGGTGAATAGCCGGGATGGATGTGAGATGAGTGTTGTTTTTCTTTCATTCATTTGTAATATGTAAATTGATGTAATATTATTATTTGTATGGCCGCACAACCGGGTCGGGGTTGTAGCCGTCATTGTATAATTCTTTTTACTATTTTTGCTCCTAGGATAGACCCATGGAGGGGTGCACAAACTACCGGGTACTTGGCGGGTAGTTTGCCGCACCCGTAGGGGTCTTGGGTGGGGTATTGGCTATTCACCGCGACCGTGTAATCCGCTTTTCGTTGCAGGCTCGAACGGATTGCGGATTTCTAGTATATCCAATGTATTCATCTGTGATCTGTAATGTCTATCATTGCTATATTTATAACTATTTAGGCGTTGCTTATGTTTTACAGCCGCGCTAGCCCAGCCCCCGCTCTGTCGTTAGTTAAGTAACTTAACGGGTGATGACGGGGCCCCGTGGCAAATACGAATGGCATAAGCGTACGTCATATTTTGGTTGTTTTCTGCAATGGTAGGATTAAATGATGGGACGCATTAAAAGAACTAATGCAAGAATATCACGCATTAAAAGAACTAATGCAAGATAATAAACCAAGTTGAAATCGTTGGAACACTTTCGAAAAACCACTCGGTTCTTTTCAAAACTAACTTTTAAATGCGGAGCTTGAGCCACTCCTTCTAAAAGCTATCTCGTTCCATCGATTATATCAAGTTCACTACGTTCACGGTTTCACCAAAACCATTCGTAGCCCTCCGTCGTTTCACATGAATAGTCAATAGTATTCAAGCTGTGTTTATTGGCCAAAGTCAAGGCATAGTGATTGGTAGCTATTGGGTATTCATGTGCAGCATAGATAGATGCATTGGTTTGGAACAGTCGTACTGCCTTGTTGGCCAAAGTCAAGGGTAGGTACGGGTGGATTCAAATTAACCGGGAGAACGACGGGTAGAACTTGACATGTGACTTATGATTTGTTGGCCAAAGTCAAGGTCATAAGAGCATGGGGCAAAAATCCACATCGGGAGTTTCATAAGTACTGAAACTTGCTAGATTTGCATACCATTTGGAGTGTGGTGATTCTGGTAGGATTCCTTCAGTTTCGTCACGCGATGATATTTGGATCCCGATCCTACTGTGAGTATATGCTACTCCTCGGGAAATTTCACACTAAACGATCAATGCTATAAACCTAGTAGGTGTCTAGAAAGGTGTTAGCGGGGCTACGCCCCCAGGGAAAAGATGTTCTTTAATTAAGGAACTTCGCGAAAGCGTTGGAAAACCTCCCTCGAAGTACCGACACTGGCCTGGCTGAACGGTTAAGCAAGTATTGTGCGGTGGGATTGATCCCGACTAATTCTTCCTTTATGCTTTGAGGAGGGATTCGAGAGACAGTGGGAGCCATCCTGTTTAGACAAATTAAAAACCACTCTAAACTTGCAAGAGCATCATGCTAAAGTATTTCTTCTCTCCCTCCTAATTGCAGCGACCATTCGACATGACTGGACTTAAGTTAATTCTAGATAAAAACATACTGACAGGGCCAAACTACAAAGATTGGCTCAGGAATGTCAAAATGGCAATCACTTACGACAAGCTGGGGTATCTTCTTACCACCAAAGCTCCCCCCGTCCCAGGTCCCACCTCCAGCGTCGCGGATAAGGAAATCCGTAAGACTTGGGAGATTGATTGCACGAAGGCCAAGTGCCTCGTGCTTGCCTCAATGGACAACGAACACCAGAGGAGGCACGAGAATATGGACCTGGAATCCATATTTCTTCATACAAAAGAACTGTATGGAGAGCAGTCTCGTATCGCAAGATACGAAGTGTCGAAGAAGTTATTTTCGGCAAAGTTAGCCGTCGGATCATCAGTAGCGGACCACGTGCTTAAGATGATTGGCTACATTGAGGAGCTCGCGGAACTTGGGACCACGTTGGAAAGTGAACTCTATACGGATTTAATTCTCCAGTCCCTTCCATCCACTTACGCCCAGTTTATACTGAACTTCAACTTACAAGAAAAAGAAGTTGAACTTTCAGAACTCCTCAACATGCTGAGGAGCGCAGAGGGAACCCTACAGAAAGGTAGGGAAACACCCGCTTTGTCTGTAGGAGGATCTTCTTCTTCTAGGTCCAAGGCGAAAGCCAAGGGAAAGAGGAAGAAAGCCCCCGCCAAACCAAGGGGCGGTGTTAGTAAAGTGGGTACGAAGGGAAATGAAAAGGCAACAAAGATAGCGGGGAAGCTTGTGGGAAAGGAAGAATGCTTCTATTGTCATAAGAGTGGACACTGGAAGAAAGATTGCAGGGCTTGGAAGGCCAGGACACAGGAACTGAAGCAGGTTGCGGCTTCAGCTTCAGGTGTGTATGTTATTGAAAACTGTCTTTCTATAAACTCTACTTCCTGGGTATTGGATACCGGATCATGATCTCATATCTGTAATTCTTTGCAGGCGTTGAGAAACCGTAGGTTTTTGAAGGCAGGTGACATGACCCTCAGAGTTGCGAACGGAGCTAGCATGGATGCTAAGGCCGTGGGGGATTATCACCTGGGAATGTCAGATGGGCATGTTTTGGTTTTGCGTAATTGTTTTTTTGTACCCAACGCAACTTGTAATATCATTTCTATATCTTTGGTTTCTAAAGAAGGTTATGAATTTGCGTTTGTAAGTAATGTTGTAAACATTCACCTTAATCAAGTTCTGATTGGGTCAGGTACACTGAGCAATGGTATATACGTATTAAACCAACCATAGATTTTCAATGTCCAGAATACACACAAAAGAAAGTCTCCAGATATTAATCAGGCCTTCTTATGGCATTGTAGACTGGGTCACATCAATAAGACACGGTTGACTAAGTTACATAAAGATGGATACTTGGATCCGTTCGAGTATCAGTCTTATGCCACTTGTGAATCTTGTCTCATAGGAAAGATGACAAAGACTCCGTTCACTGGACACGGAGAAAGAGCGAGCGAGCTCTTGGGACTCGTACACAGCGACGTGTGCGGTCCAATGTCTACACATGCGCGAAGCGGTTACTCTTACTTCATTACTTTTACTGATGATTTTTCAAGGTACGGTTATGTCTTCTTAATGAAACATAAGTCCGAAGCCTTTGAAAAGTTTCAGGAATATAAGAATGAAGTAGAAAAACAGACCGGCAAAAGTATCAAGATTCTAAGATCGGATCGAGGTGGAGAATACTTAAGTGCCGAGTTCCTGAATTATTTAAAAGAGAACGGAATTCTCTCTCAGCTTACTCCTCCATACACTCCGCAACATAACGGTGTATCGGAGAGACGGAACCGAACCCTATTGGATATGGTACTGTCCATGATGAGTAACGCTGAGTTACCGCGATCATTCTGGGGGTATGCGCTAGAGTCAGCTGCGTACCTTTTGAACCGAGTTCCTACTAAGACTGTGCCTACTACACCATATGAGATGTGGAGTGGGAAGAGACCCTATCTTAAGCACATTAAGACATGGGGATGTCCAGCTTTTGTTAAAAAGTAGCATGCGGACAAACTCGAGGCACGCTCAGTACAGTGCAAGTTCGTGGGATATCCAAAGAACTCCAAGGGATATTTCTTCTACTGCGAAGAGGAACAAAAAGTTCTTGTTTCTCGTCATGCCTACTTCTTGGAAACTGAGTTTTTGGAAACCCGGATAAGTGGGAGCACAGTAGAACTGGAAGAAATTCCAGAACCACGAACCATTACTGAAAGCTTAGCAGAACCAGAGGGTTCAAAAGAACAGGACATTCCTACACCGCTCCGCAGGAGTAGTAGGCAGTCTCATCCGCCCGAGAGATACTACGGTTTTCTCATAGACGGGGATAGAGAGGATTGCATCATAGATTATGATGAGCCTACTGGCTTCCAGCAGGCCGTTCAGAGCGTTGACTCGGTAAAATGGCTGGATGCAATGCGGACCGAAATAGAGTCCATGTACACCAACAAAGTATGGACGTTGGCCATTGCTCCAGACGGGGTAAAACCCGTAGGATGCAAGTGGATCTTCAAAAGGAAGATTGGTGTAGATGGACAGGTTGAGACCTATAAAGCTAGACTTGTAGCAAAGGGTTTCCGTCAAAGACCTGGTTTGGACTATGACGAAACCTTTTCTGCAGTGGCTATGCTGAAATCCATTCGGAACCTTCTTGCCATTGCTGCCTTCCACGATTATGAGATTTGGCAAATGGACGTAAAAACCGCTTTTCTAAATGGAAATTTAGACGAGTGTGTCTATATGGACCAGCCAGAGGGTTTCATTCAGAGTGGGAGCAGCGGAAAGGTGTGCAAGTTGCTTAAGTCCATCTATGGACTAAAGCAGGCATCGCGGAGTTGGAACATCTGTTTTGATGAGACGGTCAAGGAATTTGGCTTTATCAAAAATCCAGATGAACCATGCATCTATAGTAGATTTGTAGCGAGAACTGTAGTATTCCTCGTTTTATACGTGGATGACATTCTCTTAATAGGAAGTGACATTCCTATGCTACAATCTGTCAAGTGGTTCTTGTCACACAGGTTCTCCATGAAAGACCTGGGTGATGCCTCATACATCCTGGGGATCCGGATCCATCGTGATAGATCCAAGAGAATATTAGGACTTTCACAGTCCAGGTACATCGACACCATACTGAAAAGATTCAGTATGGAAGATTCCAAGCGCGGTAACCTACCGGCTTGTCACGGGATCACCCTCTCTAAAGAGATGTCCCCCAAAACTGATTTGGAGAGGGATCACATGTCTATTATACCCTACGCTTCTGCGGTAGGCTCTATAATGTATGCGATGTTGTGTACCAGACCGGATGTAGCTTATGCACTGAGTGTGGTAAGCCGGTATCAGTCAAACCCTGGGGAGAAACACTGGATAGCGGTAAAGAACATTCTCAAGTACCTGAGAAGGACTAAGGAGATGTTCTTGGTGTATGGCGGAAAAGACCTCCAGATCGAGGCCTTTACTGACTCCAGCTTCCAGAGTGACAAGGATGATTCCAAGTCCATGTCGGGTTTTGTCTTTACCCTCAATGGAGGGGCGGTGTGTTGGAAGAGTTCCAAACAGGAAACCGTTGCAGACTCGACGATGGAAGCGGAATACATCGCTGCATCTGATGCCGCAAAAGAAGCTGTCTGGATGAGGAAGTTCTTGAAAGAACTTCAGGTGGTTCCGTCCATTGTTGACCCAATACCTCTGTATTGCGACAACAACGGGGCTATAGCTTTAGCGAAGGAACCCAGGTCCCATCAGAGATCCAGGCACATCTTGAGGTGGTATCACCTGATCAGGGAGATCGTGGATCGCAAGGAGATCGAGGTTCGGAGGGTTGCTTCAGAAGAAAACACTGCAGATCCATTCACCAAGGCACTGCCCCAGACTCAGTTCGAACGGCTGATCGAGATGATAGGTCTTCGATACGCCAGTACATGGCCTTAGTGCAAGTGGGAGATTGTTAGTGTATATGCCCTAGAGGCCATTACTGTATCATACTAGTTTGTATATTACTTAATGGAAGCTTGGGATATTCACCTTGTATAAACAATCTTGCTCAATATAGTAGTATGCTACTTGGTTTGTTTCTACTTCAATGTGTACATGTGTTTATTTTAGTATATCACCTATACGCATTAGTGGAGCCCTTAGGATCTTTGCTTGATTACCAGCGTTGTGATGGCAGTCACACTAGTGGGGGCTGGGTAATCTATAAGCACATCCTTATACAAGTCCCTAGTCGCAGGACTATCAAGACAGGGCATCGATACTTCGGAGTAGACTAGCGTATGCGCTTCTCATCCCAGTGTGGGAGATGGTCTGTCCCACAGCCATCAGTACGTCGTACTGGAGATAGTATACGGATGCTCGTTGGGTTACGAGTACACTGGACAGAACTCGTCGGGAACTGACAGGTTGGTATTATACCTATCGTCAGTTATCAGTTCCCAGGTGACATGAGTACAGCTTAGTCCGCTGACTTGACACTGGCACTTCGCCTCAAGTATGTTCCCACTGCACTTTGATCACTACCCTACCACGGCTCAAAGGAGTCGTGCAAACAGGTAATGGTTGGGTGCAGTCCCGAAGCACTTGGAGGCAGTGACGGTTAGACATGATTCGTCTCTCCCGGTATTGGGGGTTGACATCGCGCTGTGTCTAGGAGAGCCATTACACGAGTAGTCCCTGGCCAGGGCAAGCGAGATATACTGGTAGGCTTCCAGTGTTATCTCAGGGTGTTTTGGGCTTCACTCCGACACGACTTGTACCGCTATTAAGGGACTGACGTTTACCGCCCCCTAGGCCCGACATGCGATGTATTAGACGAACAGACCGGACTGTACGGAGACTGTCACATTCAGACTCAGTAGGAGTTCAGATGGGGTTCACCTCGTCAGCCTTCTTATCGGCATCTACCTGGGGACCGTTACGCACAGCTAGTGCCGCTTGCGGTCTGTGGTTAAACCCACTGCCAGCGTAGTGTCGAGTCTTTAGAGTCCCACACAGAGGGCTATTCGCCTGGGCAAAACAGAGTAGAGGTCGCATGGTTTTGCGACAGGGTTCGTTCTCATCCGCGCACTTGTGCACGTTTGGAGTCCGGACGGATATTACTAGTAGGCTCTGGTTTGAGCCAGATACTGGTATGCGTTTTGGGGTTGATTTTATCTCTTGGTATTCATGTTCCTCGGAACAAACATGTGGGTGTGTATGCACAGTTGATTGAGGCGGAGGAAGAGGTTTTCCATTAGGGTTTCGGAACGGGTGCGTTTGCACAATTGACAGTCGTCTTTTTCCAAACCCTAATGGAATTTTGATATATCAATTAATAATATTAATTAAATGAAATTGTGTCATGGTTGGATTTTGTTGACTTGTTGACCATGGTTGACTTGTTGACCATGGTTGAAGGTTTGACCATCATCATTACAAAAGAAAGATGCTTTTTGATTCTTGCAAAACCATTTAAAGAATGTAATGATAATGGTCATTCCAAACCATCCATCAACTATTTCATTTTATTATTATTGTTAATTGATAATTCTTTTATTTGTGATATGGTTGTAAGAAATGAGAAGGATAAGCTCATTCTATCATAACCATTCTCTCTCCTCACTTGTTCTTCTTCCTCCTCTAGTTCAAGGAGAATCCTTCTCATGAGTTGAGAATCCCTCTCCTTGAGATAAAAACACCCCAAAGACACCCTCTACTCACTCTACGGTCAAAGGTTTAGCAAGCCGAAGATTCTAGTTCTCTCAAAGTTCGAGAAAGAGCCCGAAGGTTGAACCCTCAGGTGTATCCATCTTTGACGGAAGAAGGCAACAAGGAAAGAACCATCAACCCCTGCAAAAGTTTCAAGAAGAAGGAGTTCAAGTTAGGTATAACGTTTTATCCGAGTAGCTAACTCTCTTTAGCATGATAGCTAGTTTAGTTTAGAAAAGATCCCGACTCTGTTAGTCCATGTTGCCCCATGCGCTAAAAATTTGATTTTTATACCGTTTCCGCCTCCCCGTAAGAACCGGGGGTCGCAACGTGGACTTACAGTGGTATCAGAGCCTAACTAAACTTAAACTAGCTTTGTAGTAAAGTGTATGGAAGTTCGATCGAAAAAAAATCACAAAACCGGAAAAACCAAAACCCTAAGTTTCTGTTGAAATTTTTTGTGCTCTAAATGTAAAAAGTTTTACTCCTAAAATCGGCTCAGGGTTTTGTGAAAACACCCACGAAATACGATCGCATATTTCCTTCAAAGCGCCGCGGTTCCGCTGCAATGGGTGGCTTAGGCCGCGGAACCGCCGCCGTTTTGTCTCTTCTTGTGGTCCTGTTTTGTGCAGTGTTCTTCTGGTAGGGTTTTGGGATTTTTAAGATATGTCATTTGTGCCCAGATTTTCCAGAAAAGAAATTTATTTTTGGGGGCCTATAAATCCGTATTTTTTGTCGAACTTCACTGCACTTTGACTACAATGGTTATATCTGTGATGTTTGCATGTATTGAACGTCGGCTAATCGCTATAAGTCGATTAGTCGGGGTTATACATATCTGTGATCTGTGTTTGTTGATGGTATGTGTATATGAATGGATTGGATTGTCGCGGGTGAATAGCCAGATCCGGCAGTGGGAATGTTTGTTGGAACCCTTGATCCACAAGCAACCATCTCACAGTTCATGATGTTCTTCAAGCCGACTACCTTCCAGGCTTTGATCGACAAACTATCGCAGATGGACCAGATAGGCCATAAACCCCCTCTCCCAAAGCCGGACTCCCGAAACGACAAAGGAAAGGGAAAAGCGATCATTGTCGCTAATGCTCAACAACAACCGAGCGACTCGAAGCCGGTTGCTCGTCCAAACAATACGCGCCCATACGTACCCCTTGAGGACAGGATGGGACGTCCTTACTCCTTCCCCCGCGATAAAACGAGAAGGCTATTCGAGCTGGCGTTACGCAACAGACTCATAAATCTGCCAGATCCAAAACGTCCGTTGCAACCGAACGACGTCAACGAGCCCAATTACTGCCCTTACCATCGAGTGCTAGGCCATCCCATTGAGGATTGCTACGTTTTCAAAAATTGGCTTGAGAACCAGTACCGTCAGGGCAAATTTGCGCTATCTGACAAATGGAAGGTGAATCCCTCGCCGCCCCACACCTCTAAGGGGACGAATATGCCGGGGGCAACATGCTCCGTCATTGAAGAAGCTCCTTGGGAGGTCGTATTATCAGCCAAGACAAAGAGGATGCTAAACGATCTTCAGACATGTCCAGCGGTCAAGTGGAAGAACCCTTTGGAAACGCAGGTCATTGAGGGGATGTTAAAGCCACGTCCGACTCCAAAGACCGATGGTGATGGTTCAAGCATTCATAGCCAGCCGTCAAAATCTTCGAAAAAGAAGAGGAAGAAATCAAAGAAGCCCGTGGAGCCTAGCGACAAGCGCACGGACTTACAAAAGCAAATTGACGCGCTGGATGAATACAACCAAAAGGCGCGGACTCCCATTACGCTCCAAGAGTTCCTTGATCACGTCTTTCAAAAAGAAGATGAGGGAGAAAGTTCATCGGATGAATCCGAGGAATATGTGGCGAGCTGTCATATGATCTCCCATTTGATCACGAACGATGAGGAGACTTCTGGCACTAAAACACTGGGGGCAAATACCGAATCAAGAGCTCCGGAGTTATCAGTCGAAATGATTGACGCGTTTTTTAATGAAGCTCGATTGAAAAGTAAAGCTGATCGAGAACGCGAGATGGCTATATTTGAAAGGGCCAAACGCCAGCGACTTGAGGAAAGAGCTGAAATGATCCCGCTGAAGCAAAATGCCTGCACCGCTGACAAAAGCCAATTCAAGATAAAGAAGAGGTTTGCTAAGGCCATATCAATGGGTATGAAGCTACCATCCTCTGAAGGAAAAATTACTGGTGTAATAGAAATGCACCCCTCCTATTGCTTATATCATCAGAAGGTCTCGCATCCCACTCAAGAGTGCAAAGCTTTCGATAGATGGTGGCAAGGATACGTCGCTAATCGACAGCGCTTTAAACGGGAAAAGCGTAAAATTCGTCGGGAGCAAAGAAATACGACCGAAGAGCTTGAAAGAACTGCCGGCAATTGTCACATGGTTAACATTGGCGGGTCACAAATGCCTACATTCGGGAGCGATTCTGATGAGGAGCTAGAACTTGCCCCTCTCTTTAAAGAATCAACTTCGGGAAAAGAAGAAGAGCCAATGGTCTGCGAAAATATCCGGCTGCGGAATCGGACGCTGCCTGAAAAGAACCTCGGACCCTTGAACAGAAAAGATAAAGGGAAAGAAAAGGTTTCTGAAGATATCGTCTTAGATGACCAAGTTCTGGAAGAGCTAAACGCCAACAACCCGCCGAAGAAGAATAAGGTGGATTACAACGTCTTGGCACATCTGAGAAAGCTGCCCTCACAGCTCAGTATTCTCGACGCCCTTTTGTTATCAAAGGAGGTGAGAGATTCATTGATCAAGGCACTACAAGATCCGGACCAGTTCCAAGCCTTCCTAGCCGAAGAAAAGATGAAGGACGAATTAGAAGAGGTGCACACGGCCGACGTTGCTTTTGGTGATGAAGACCTTCTCCTCGGGACATGCGAACACAATCGTCCTCTTTATGTCTCAGGATACTGCCATGACATAAAGATAGGTAAAATCTTGGTCGATAATGGATCGTCTGTTAATTTGCTCAATGTGCGGGTGTTAAAGGAAATTTGCATGAGTGTCCAACACCTCGCCCGAGACAAAATCACCATCTCCGAATTCGACTCCCAATCATCAAAAACTCTTGGATCTGTGATATTGACGCTACGCTTCGGGTTGCTCGTCACAGACATCAAATTCCATGTTATAGACGCCAAGACGTGCTACAATGCTCTGCTCGGCCGACCATGGCTACACGAGTACAATATCATCCCTTCTACACAGCATCAGTGCATGAAGTATTGTAGGGATGGCCTCGAGTACACTGTGGCCGGAGAATTGAATCCGTTTTCCATGAATGAAGTTCGCAAATATGAAGATGTCAAATACTTCTTGCCGAGTTTCGAGGACACGGAAAGGTGTCACAGGCCGGAGAACAAAACTAATGCAGCCATCCCTGTCTTCGGCAGTGATACCGAGGAAGAAGAGGATGTAATTTATTCGGGTCCGCCCCAATACACCGAGCCGGGACCATCCGCCCCTTCACTGATCTTTGGTAGTGATTCGGAGGACGAAGTCCATGCTGTATTCCCTGCTCGGCTTTCAATACGAGCTTCTGCTGATGAAGAGCGAAGTCTACAGATAGCCATGGTGCCGCTTGAACATTATAAAGAACTAGATGTGCTCGCCAACGATAGTGTGGAAGAATTGCGGACATTTTATATCCCTCCCGGACGAAAAGGCGAGAAAGCAATCCTATTCTACCGTTCCGAAGAAAACAAGATGGAAAAAGAACTTTGGCACGGTGCGGATCCAACGCTGGACAGACTTCAGCCCATCCGTCTACCCCGATATTATACGGAAGGCTTGAGGAGACTGCTGAAACGCCAGGGGATACCTTTCGAACAGACCGTTAGGAAGACCAAATTCTATGACAGGGTTTGGAACGTCCCCGGAACTCAGCACAAGCTACCTAATGAGAGGTTGGAGACGATCGGGCTCAGATACATTCGCTCCAGGAAATGAGAGCCGCTCCGCGACTGTTACGTCGTGCATAATTCTGATGAAGAAGCAGATGCTCAAGAGAAAAACGCTAATCCTGAACCAGCAAAAGTTCCTGATACAAAACCGCCCAGTCCATCATTTGAAGACCAAATGGGCAAACTTATAAGGGAAGCGGGTCAAAAAACCCGAGATGATCACAATCGTGAAATGGCGATCTATGAGAAAGCCAAAACACAGTGCCTCCTTCAACAGGCAGTAAAAGACGAAGATGCTGCCCCATGTCAACCTGATACAAAAAGGGCTCGACGCGGAGGCAGAAACAAGTCGAAAGGCCGAAGAGGCGCTCAACAGCAACAAAGCAGGGCTAAGAAGCCACGCAAACGAGAATCGAGCGTTATTGACCAATCCCTCATGAAGAAAATGGGTCGAGCATACTCGTTTCCTCGGGAAAAGACGAAGAAGATACTCGATCTTGCCCTAAAGCACCAAATGCTTACATTGCCGGAGTCTAAGCACCCCGAACAAGCAGGTGAAGTCTCTGACCCAAACTATTGCTCTTACCACCGAGTAATAGGACATCATCTTGAAGATTGCTTCACCTTTAAGAATTGGGTCGAAGATCAGTACCAGCTCGGCAAGTTCGCTCTGTCTGACAACTGGAGGGTAACGCCACCACAAAAGCATGAGCCCAAGGCCACGAAAGAGGAACCAGTTCCATATTGGGATTGGAAGCGAATTCGTACCTGTCACATGGTAACAATACTAAAAGGAGAACCCGAGAACATGGATGTTCCCCTCCGAACGGCGGCTTGGACTTCGCGTCCGTGCCTGAGGTTCGGGGCAGATGCTGTTTAGTTTTATCCGTTTACTTCTCCGAAGATGCCAAGTTGATTTATGGCACCGTATATCGGAGGTTTAGACGGATGCGGCCGATGTAGCAAACTTCGTCAGATTCCCCCTCAGGGTGAGGGGTTTTTGATTGTGGGGACGCTCTTCCCTGCAGGCGCAAGCCCCTGCAGTTAATTACGCTACCGCATCGCGGTAACAACTTTCTCCTTCTCCAGAATTTCACTTCGTGTCATGGGTGTTTGTTTTGTTTGTGGTTGCCCGTGGATTGTATACGGAGACTGAGTAATGCCGTCGTCCGTAGGACGTGGATTAGTCCAAATCCGTGTTTACTTAGATTTGGGTTTGGTGTCTTAGTTTAAGGATACATTAATCGCGTTGCGGCTAAGATCAACTTAAACGTGACTCATTTAATATATGGCCGTCGGGACTCGTCACCTCTCTAACGTCGTTGAAGGATTACAACGACAGATGTCAGAGGAGTTCAGAGATATACCCTTGAACCAAGGTTGATTTGGGGTTTTATCGTTTATTTAATTGTCTGAGGATACGTTAGCCGTATTTGGGGCTAAGATCAACTTAGAAGGGACCGTTTAGATCCGACAAAAGAGCGTTTGGGCCCTATTGTGCCAGTTTAAGGACGTAGTGGTCCATCGCCAGTTTAGGGACGTGGTGGTCCATTATTAGTTTAAGGACGTCTCGGTCCGATATTAGTTTAGGGACGTCTCGGTCCGATATTAGTTTAAGGACGTTTCGGTCCGGTATTAGTTTAAGGACGTTTCGGTCCAGTATTAATGTATGTGGTTGTTGGGACCCGTCACCTCTCTGATATCGTTGAAGGATTACAACGATAGGTGTCTGAGGAGCTCGGAGATGTACCCTCGAACCGGATATAGATTGATTTAAGAGAGCAATCTTTGCTCAACCGATTTAATTTAGGGACTTACGGCCAAAATTGGGCTAAGTCCAGTTGAAAATGTTCAACGCCCTTATTTATTTTTGGTCTATTAGACCTGTGCTAGGGCCCTATTTTGACTGGGCTCTGCCCTTTTTATTATGATGCAGATCATTTGTTTTGGTCCATTGGACCTTTTAGTTGGACACTGCCCTTTCAAACAATGCACAGCATTTTATTTGTTAGGCATGTTAAGCCTTTTAATTGGGCCTGGCCCTTCAGGAAGTGAAATGCCTTGCATTTTTCAAACGCTTTGCGTCTATTACTGAGCGCAAGCGCTTGTGGTGAAGACACGTGTCATGCTCTGGCGAGCGCAAGCGCACTAGCGCAGTGCGCTGTTGCGCTGGCGACACGTGGCGCGCTCTCAGCGAGTTGCGCCAATTCCAGAGAGCAAAGCTCTATCTTAAGGGCGCTTAGCGCAAGTGGTTCTATAGCCGACACGTGGCGCTCTCTTAAGAGCGCAACGGCGCAGTTTGGAAGTGCAAAGCACTAAGAATCATTTAGATTCAAGAAGGGAAGTGCAAAGCACTGTTTAATTTCTTGATCTAAATTAGATCAAAGAAAAGTTTTTCTTTGTTTGAAGAACCAGAGGTTCATAAAAGTGCAAAGCACTATTATTATTTTTTATTTTATTTTATTTTTATTGTTTTTAAAGAACCGGAGGTTCACAAGAAGTGCAAAGCACTGTTTATTATGTAGAGATCATTGATCTTGTTTGTAGATCAATGATCTATTAGAAGGAATTTCTTCTAATTCATGAAGGTTCTTTACCTTTTTCTTGAAATCTTCTCAGAATTCTCTCTGTTTAAAGTTCTTGAGTTTTCAAGAAAAATGTTCATGCCTTTGAATTGAGGCTTAGGGTCCTTTTTATAGTGCCCACAAATTAGTTAAAATTGTTAAAGAGATCATTCTCTGGGTGATTTGGGGAATTTTTCCCACCGTTGGATCTTTGATCCAAGGGCTTCTGCTTTGCAGAAGAAAATCTTCTTGTTTTAACAAGAACAGAAAAGATTTCTTAAAATCTTAATTTAGTTTGGCGCAGATGCCCCAGCGCGTGACACGTGTCGCGCAGCGCACAGCGCAGCGCAAGTGCGCTAGCGCATCTGCGCTGACACGTGTCGCGCAGCGCAACTGCGCTGACACGTGTCGCGCAGCGCAACTGCGCTGACACGTGTTGCGCAGCGCAAAGCGCAGCGCAACTGAAGCGTTGCTTCCTTTAAACAGAGCTTTGCTCTGATTGGGCGCGCCTTCTTGGGCGCTGCGCTGACGTATTAGCGCCAGACACGCGGCGCGTTGCGCCCGAGACTTGAAGCGTTGCTTCAAAATTTGAATTTTGAATTCAAACAGAGCTTTGCTCTGATTGGGCGAAACAAATGCCCCCCCACCGTTGCGCTCACGTGGCGCCCACGTGAGTGCAGCGGTGGCAACCCCCTGATCGTTGGATCAAGGGTGAGCTCAAGAGGCGCAAGCGCCTTATAAATAGGGCCTCTGGCCCTTAGAAAACTCTTCACCGTTTTCTAAATTTAGATTTTTAGAGCTTTGCTCTTGTTTAAGAATTTTAGAGCTTTGCTCTTGCTTTCAGAACTCCAGAACCTTGCTCTCATTTCCCAAAGCTTAGAACTTTAGGTAATAATTAATTTAAAATTAAGTTAAATTAATTTAAATCAATTTTAACCAACAGAGCTTTGCTCTCATAGATCTTTTGATCTAAAGAAATTCCCTTTGCGGTTTCATCAACAGAGCTTTGCTCTCACAAATCCATAGATCTACAGAGATCTTGTTCATGGGTTCTAACCCATGAACAGAGCTTTGCTCTTGAATCAAATGTAGATCTTTTAGATCTGAAAAATGAAGAATTTTTCTATAAGCTTTCATGGATCTTTTTTTCAGGATTCCAGAAATTTTAATTTTAAATTTCTTTTCAAAAACTTTCTTTTTGATGGAATATTATAAAGCTAAGCTTTTTTTTTTAAGGAATTTTATTCTTTTGAAACCAGAATTTTGACAAGTGTCATTCTGTGACAGAGCTTTGCTCTGAAAGAGGAGATTTTCTCCATGTCTCTAGGGATTCTTTCCCCCCCTTTTTTTAATGGGAATGTTCCCCCCTGGGACCAACTGACAATCTCATCCAATGATGAGTTTGTCTTATTAACTGACGTATTGTCATTTAGATTTTGTGGGTCCCTCTTTGGTCTCCTACTCACTGCACTGTGGTGCGGTGTAATTAATTAATTTTGATTTCAATTTAATTAATGCATTTTCTTCTTTCAATGCCAAACGTTGGGATTACAACACTAACGGCTACATTGCTCTTTTGCAGCGATCATGTCTGAAGACACTTCATTCCCGTTCATCCGCTCGGAGGAGGGATTTCCAGAGGCGCCTTTGGACCGTGAGGTCCTGGCCATGATCAAGGCATACGACCCGGAGTACAAGAGTCTCCACCTTTGGGGGTCATGGTACAATCAGATCATTATGGGTCAACGCAGTTTCACATGCGCGGTGCCGTCCGAGCACATCACGGCGATTCATTATGCTACCCCACCCTCGGTGCAGTATGCCGTGGAGTTGGCGGACTGGACATCGAAAGGCTTTCTACATCCCTCTATAGATGCGATATCGGTTCAACGTCCTATGGTTTTGGACATCCTAGGACGTCGTATCTGTCAAGGTGAAGCGCGACCTTGGGGGCAATCGTATAACCTTGGTCTGATTCCCCGCCACCTGATTGGCTATCTGCCGTGGGCCCGGTATATCCTGTCGACGAAGAAGTCACAGTTGATAAGATTAGGACTGTACACCGCGGTCTATGTCTCTCTCTTCCAGTATCCCACGCTTCCCACCTGGTGGTTTAAAGCTTTCTTGGAGCAATGGAATATTCCCACCCACACTTTCCTTGCCATGGATCGGGAAGTGTCAATCTCCCTGGAGGAATTTGCGGAGGTATCCGGTTTACCGGTGATGGGGGAACATTATGAGGAGCTGCTCCCAATAGACGTGTACGTCTTCGGTGCTAGGCCGATGGTGAAGGGGGTCACGCCGGATACTGCTGTTCAACACCAGTTCCCAAGCTTGATTAAAGTGTTGAACATATATGAGTCTCTCTTCGTCGAACATGGGAGTCGAGGAGTTAATTTTGAGGATTTCATTGCTCGGTTTCTTCACCCGAACGCCCTCTCTGCGGCCACTGCCAAGTTTGCCACCCTTGAGGACCCTTTCGGTTTAGGTTTGGATAACCTGCCGGCGAATGAAATAGGCCAAAAAGATTTTTTTCTTCATAACTTTCCAACCATGTCTCTTGCAGAAGTAGCGGCCCCTGGGATGGATGAGGAGGCCTTTTTCTTAGGGTTTCTCGGGTTATGGTTGAGTTGGTTCGCTATCCTAATGCACTCTCATCGGATGCGGCCCTCTGTCTTTTATCCAGCACACCGGATGGTCATCGGGGTGAAGGTGGCCATTGGGATCGCCGGCTCGGCACACTTATACCACGGCCTCAGTCGAGCAGCGGATGCTAGCGAGCCCGGGGTGCTGCATGTGGTCTTCCCGATGCATTACTTCGCATCGTGGCTCGAGTTACACACAGCGGGTGTCTTCGGGATGCATAAAAGGCCCTCGTTCTTTGACAAGTGCGGTTTTCCTCGCATTATACAGCTGATCGGCGCATCAATTGTAAACCCCTCACCACGGAACGCCAGGGGCTTACTCCTTCGCCCTCATACCGTCGAAGCCGGGATGTCCTTTGTCGATAAGGTATTGACCGTTGGAAAGGTGTCTACCACTGTGACGCGGCCATTACAAGATATCTTTAAGGATGGAGCTTCAGTTTTAACGGCTCGGGAGACCCTCCACTTATATTCCATTAGACCGGGTTTCTTAGTTTTTAGGCAGAATGGTGTGGCAATTTTTATGAGGTATAACCCACATCGTTTTGCTCAACAACTGGGCTACGATCAAGGGGTCCCCTTGGAAGCCTTCTTGCTGGAACCCGCTGCCACTGAAGAGGGGATGGAGAACGCATTGCATCATTTCATGCGTGTGAATACGAGCTCTCATTTTTTTATCAATGCGCCGGCTTACGCTCCGAGACTCCTCAATGTGTACAAAGACTGGTACAATCATGCAACAGGAGCGGTTATAAAGGAGGAAAGGCGACTGTTGGTCGATCGTAAGGGTGCTCCTCCAGGTACCGATCGCAACGCTCCTTTTGTTCCTAGGACCCCAGTAGTCGCTCCTTTAAAAGATGCCGGGGGCAGACCATCACGTGCGCAAAGTCCTCCACGTGAATTGCCGCTCCCTGATATCGCGGATGCACCTCCTGCACCCCGCGCTCAGGCGAAAACAGTGGTTGTACCCTCGCCGGAGTCTGGCGTGGGCGCGGACATCGGGACCCGTCGTCCCAAAGCGGCTGCCAAGCGGAAGTCGATCCCTCGCGAGCCTAGGGTCGGAGGGCAAAAGAAAAAGAAGTCGCTCTTCGCCGCGGACGTTGCGTTCGGCCAGGAACCCCATGCTCCCTATTCCGAGGGTCTGCTCGAATATGGGACTAACGCAGGGTTGGTGATGCCGCAGCCGGACGATACAGATTTGGAGGCTGCTCTCAGAGCTTCGGTATGGTTGGCGAAGCGTGACGCGTGGCTGGCTAAGCTTGCGCAATCAGGTAACTACTAGTCGCTTTTTCTTTATTGCAACATATCTTCTTCATTATTTCACTATTTTTGACTAACGCTTTTCTTTCTTTTCTTTCAACAGGCATCACTGATGAAGAAGCCATTGCTGCTTCTCTGAAGACTTTTCAGGAGGAGGAACGTCTCAGAGCATCTATGGGCCTTAGTAAGTTTCGACTCATCAAGTTTTTCATTTTTCTTGTGTTATGGTCGATCTAACCTTTCCCATTTAATTACAGGAACCTCAATGCCGTTCCCTCCTAGCGACGCAGATGTTCTATCAACTGCCGACGTTCCTGCTTCTTCTGGGCCATCGCAGGAGGTTCGTCTTGAAGCGCCGATGAGAGATGCCTTAAAGGCTTTGGAGGCATCCCTGAATGAAGATGATGATGCCTTGAAGGAGGCGTCACAGAGGTCCCTCATGACCGCTCTGTAAGTCTACGCTAGCGCCCCGGCCGTCTACAGACGCCAAAATGCGGAACAAAAACTTTTTAACTGGCGCTATCGTATACTTTAACCCGGATCTACCATTATTGCTAAACTAACAAACTGTAAAGAGTGTAGGAAGGTTATACCGAACGATCCGAGTCCTTCGTTCTTCAACCATCATCCCACGCTCCGTTGCGGCTGCTCCGATCTCGTCGATCTCCAATATCCTCATCGAGGTGGCACCACATCACTGATTCTTTAAACGGGCTCCCGCCTCTGACTTGAGGCAACTCGATCGTCAAGTTTGCTAAAAGAGACGACCAAGAATGATGTAGAGAATGAGTAGATGACTTTGTCTCACTTCGTCCAAGTCCGTGGACGATCGGTTAATGAAGTTGCCGTGGGAATCGGGTGATGGAATGAAATGAACTGTGAAATTCCATGCACCCCTAAATACTATCATATCTTTTCTACAAAATTAATCAAGCATCAAGTGAATGAGAGAGAGGAGGGGGGCCGGCCATATTTATGCAAGGAGGGAGGTGAGTGTAGGAGAGGGGAGAGTAACCTTAAGCAAAAAGCTTCTCACTAAATATCCTAAGGAAAACAAGAAGCATTAATGATAATGCATGAATCACTAAACACCTCATCAAGCCTTTAATGCATCCAATGAAAACTCAACACCAATTAATCCTAGTCACCTCATCTATAACCTTCTAGAACACTGACTCACCTCATCTGAAGAAAAGATAAATCCGTCTTTAACCGAATGTTAAAAGACGGCTGATAGAAAACTGGAAACTGGCAACTTCCAAAAGTGATCCTGAAACGACTTTCAGGATAACCCCGAAACTGTATAAATATACCCGCATTTGTATTACGACCGAATACAAATGCAACTGAGACAAAGATATTATACCTACTCAATATAATACTCGGATCCGGCTTAAACCAAAGCCGACCAGTATCATCTGCCCGAAAAATAACACGTGCGTAAATGCACGTGCATTTTCCGAACCCTGCCATAATACCATACGGCCTCTACAACGTTTCGCCCGAACTTGGGAAACTGTCTGTGGGGGACTCTAATGACTCGTCAGTACCCTGGCAGTGGGTTTAACCACAAACCGTCAGCGGCACTAGCAATGCATAACGGCTGCCCATGGACTGACCTCAAGGGATGCCGATGAGCGCACTCATCCGGAAAACCCTACTGAGCCTAACAGTGACAATGTATATACAGTCCGGTCCGTTCGTCTATGAGTATCGCATATCTGCCTAGGGGGCTAGCAACGTCAGACCCTCAATAGCAGTATAAGTCGTGTCGGAGTGAAGCCCAATAACACCCTGAGATACTACTGGAGTACCTACCAGTAAATCTCCTGCCACGGCCATGGGCTTTGTGTAATGGCTCTCCTAGACACAGCACGATCTCGCCCCCAATACCGGGAGAGACGAATCCCCTGCCGATCCGCTCACGTGCCTCCATATGGCTCGGGACTGTACCCAAAAACTACCTGTTTGCACGACTCCTTTGAGCCGTGGTAGGGTAGAAATCAAAGCACAGTGGGAACTCACACGAGACAAATGACGACCTCAGGTCGATGAACTAACCTGTACACATGTCACCAGGGAACTGCTATCTGACGATAGATATAATACTAACTAGCAGATTCCCGGCGAGTCCTGTCCGGTGTATTCATAACCCAATGAGCACCTGTATACATCTTAGGTGATCCAACTGACACCGGTGGCTTGTGAGACCGGCCACCGCCCCTCGTCGGGGTCTCGACTGTATACACTAGTCTACTCCGGAGTATCGATGCCCTGTCTCGAAACTCCCACGACTAGGGACCACAATTAAGGATATGCGTATAAACCACCCAACTCTCACGTATATGATCGCCATCACACTGTTGGTGGTAAAGCAAGATCCTAAGGGCTCTATCAAAGTGTAACATGTAATCAGTCACCTGAACATGTACACGACTGATAAAGGCAAACCAGATAGCATACTATCATCTTGAGTAAGACTGTCCTACCGGTTATAGGTCCTCCGCAATCATTGCAATCACGTACCTGCGATCCAATAATTGACTATGAGGGCACTATCTCCAACAATCTCCCACTTGCACTCAAGGCAAATTATTGCGATGTTGCGTACTCACAGCCCGTGTGAAACCAACACCCAACTCCTCTACTAATCAGTTTCACAAAGCCCGTTTGTAAAACTATTGTGTTCGAGAAATAGCCTTAGTGAGTGGATCCGCCTAGAAGTTTCTTTCTATATCTCTCTAAATCTCAAGTTCGCGGAGAAAACCATCTCCCGAATCGAGTAATACCTGTCTTAGAATATGTCTGGATATCTGATGGGACCTAGTTCATAAATGAACTCCAAATCCAAACTTCTTAGACTGTATCGATCACTGAACCTAATCAGTATCCGGCACCATGCCACCTACAGTATCCTCTTGAACCACCTGTCCATAATACTGTCCTTCTTCGTCAGAGGGAAAACTATAACTCTGACAATCACTCTGTCATCCATGTCACCTTTGAAGCTTGGAATGATAACCGTCTCCTGAAGGAGGCTGCCGTCATCAAATCCGTAGAACATGTAATTATGTTCTAAAACTGCTTCCTTATGTTTCTCCAGGATTGGATTAATACAAACTTATTGCATCTAGTGCAAAACCAACATTTGGTGTGGTACTTGACATCTCATGATTGACTCAATTGCCTAAGCAAGTGATCTGCCAATCATGCACATCCCTCTCCCCTTTAGTCTGTAAGACACCTTTAGAGAGGGTGACTCCATCACCTGCAGGTACACCATCATGCTAGGAGTCAACTATTCCAAAAACCATTAGAATATCTGTCAAAGTACCCACATTGGGAAACTACCCAAATCCAGATCTAAAACCATAGATGTAGAAACCAGAATGTCAAATATTATATCCATATCCCGTCTGGAGAAACAACTGTGTGACGACCACAGTACAACCGATCGTAGTATATGAATTTTACTTCCTACTCTGTGTATGTCATCCAGATACCATGACATCACACCCTACTACCTTCTTAACTGATCCATCCCCTATTCTGATTGAAGTCAAACCCATGACTGTCACATCAAAATTAGATGATCTATCTCCGCTATAACTGCTCTAGTCTATAAATAGACATAAGCATCTTGCCCACTATGCTTCCGTTGCTCCCACTGACTACGACAACCCTCCTACCGGGTCTCATATCCTGGAACAACAGTAGTGTCAAGTCTGGGTAGATAAGAACCTCCCTGTCACCGTCCTTGAGGCTACCGGAGTACCTCTCGGGTGTCTGAGGTTACCCACCAAATCTGCGGAGTGGCTATTGGAATGTCAAACCTGATTGAATGTATAGGTCCTATTAAATTTTCCGTAATCGTTCGCGGTTCTGGAATCACTTCCAGTTCTACCATACTCCCACTACTGTTTTCTGAAAAAGATCCATTTTTACTAAAACTGTGGCGAGTCAAGAACAATATCACTATTGATCTTCCAAATGGTAGAATATCAACCCTCGTCATAGCCAGGGTCAACCCACAAACAGCCACTACAGAAACGTGCCCTGAGTTATCCAGTGTCTGGTTTTAAGCATAAGCTGGACAACTCCCCATACCTTAACAACTTTTAAGGTACGAACTATTCTATATCCAATATAGAAACTTTGGCACTAATTTAATTGGAACCAGATTCAAATCATGCAACTGTCTCCAGTGCATATCAACTTAATGGAAAGAGGCTAATCAGCATTACTCAACTTAGGAATCCATCCAATTATGAGTAACCTGAAAGAGAAACACGTTTCTCAAAACCATCACTATCATCTGAATACCAATCACAAGAATCTACATCTTCGATCTCATTGAAGAATCCCGATACTTGTGACACCTGGTTCTCTACTTTATTCTTATACCCACAACTTCTCAAAACTTAGACCTTGTATTTCTACGAAACACTCGTCTAAATACTAGAGAAGTTATAAGTAAACAGAACATAGTACGAGGACCTACCCCTTTGTCCTAATGGACACTTGGACAACATACAATACTCTGTATAAGTCCACTGAGTTTAAACAACTCAAAACCTGTGCGTTGTAGGTGGAAAACTGTACCCTGGCGATTTCCTCAAATATCACCAATTACAACGAATTCCGATATAATGAGGATGATCACCTAATTCCCAATAACTTACTCCCACTCATCATCTGTAAAACCATACAGATATGAGAATGAAACCTGGTAAATACATACCCTTGGAGTAAGTGTCTAATCGGAAAAACAGTTTTGCTTTAACAATGCACTGAAACATGAAAATATTTCGTAGGGGTATCCTGGTATTCATAGTAATGCCTCTTCCATAATCCAATTCATGACTTCAACCGTATATTTTATTGCCATCTCTCCAAATCCCTTTATTTGTCTTTAGTCGTTACTTTCTGTACACCATCGTTAGGCTAAATGGTTTTCTTCCTTCCCTACCGTTCGGCACCAGCCTATGGTTTGGAAGAAGACTATCCAGTAAGCATAATAGGTGTACCCTCCTAAACCAAGGAGTACTCGCAACTGAGAGAAGGTGATGATAAAAGACAACTGAATAATACCTTATTCTTTTAAAGGTGAATTAGGAGTGGCGATGAAGTACGCGGTTTGGTCGTGAATGATATCAGTCGCAATTTACTTTGCCCTCTTTCTAATCCCTTTATTTTGTCTTTACATATTACCTTCTGCACACCCTACTTAGGCTAATTGGTTTTCTTCATTCCCTACCTTTCGGCACCAGCCTATGGTTTGGAATAAGACTATCCAATAAGCGTAATAGGTGTACTCTCCTAAACCAAGGAGCCCTCGCAACCTGGGAGAAGGTGATAATAAAAGACAACTGAATAAACCAATTCTATTTCTCCTGAACCTGGATCCATCCTCGAAGAAGTCCCTTCGAGTTCGTATATAACCATACGATGGATCTATCCAATGGAAGTGGATATCCGTAGTAATACGGGTGTTCTGAGAAATTCAAAGGGTAAAAGAAGGAGTGGCAATGACTTATGCAACTCAGACAATCCAAAAGCCAGTATTTTAAGAAGGTTCGGTCAACCTGGTCACTGAGTCATAGTCTAGGGTCGGTCAAAGGTCGCTGCCAAAGAGAGAGAGAAAAGAAACACTCTGCGTGCACTCTAACCTAGATCATAATGGTCATCGCTTTATCTAATCCGGAAACCTCCCACTGTCCTGTCAAATTCTCCTCCAAACCTAAAGAAGAATCAATCGGGATCACCCGAAGAGTAAACCAACTCATCAGTGGGAATCGGGATCCAACTCTCATCGCATGATAACGTGACGGAATCCACTCGCGTTATCACACTCCAGAAGGTATGCGCATGCCTGGCAAGTTTCAGTTTCTTTAGAAACTCCCGATATGATTTTTGCCCCATGTTCTTATGACCTTGGCGAAAGTCAACAAATCATAAGTCACATGTCAAGTTCTGCCCGTCATTATCTTGTTACTTTGAACCCACCCGTACATACCCTTGACGAAAGCCAACAAGGTAATACGACTGTCCCAAACCAACACATCTATCTATGCAACAAATGAATACCCCAGCAACTAACAAACACTATGCCTTGACGAAAGCCAACAAACATAGCTTGAATATTACTGACCATCCATAAGAAACGACGGAGTGCTACGGCTGGTTTTTGACGAAAAACCTTTAACGTAATGAACTTGATCTCGTTGAAGGAACCTGATAGCTTTTTAAAATATAGTGGCGAAAACCTTTTGCTAAAGAGGTCACTCCCGGTAAAGGGATCTCGGCTCTTTCCTCGTGGAATGAGGTGCAGGATATTCCACTGAATACCGCTATGCAAAGCAACTTGTAATCGACTATAGTAAAGTTATTACGCTGACGCAAACTTCTGCCCAAGGGGTCAGTCCCGGTGAAGGGATATCGGCCCTTGCCCCGTCGAATGAGGTGCAGGATATTCCACTGAATACCGCTATGCATAACAAAAGAAAACGTCTTTGCAATAACACTTTTTAAATTATTCCAACAACATCCAAACAGGTTTGTTTTACTTTGCATTGATCAGAATCAACGCAGTCCCATCATTCGATCACACCAGAAAAGAATGAAAATAAAATGTACGTATATGCCATCCGCATTCGTCACTGGGTCCCGTCATCACCCGTTAGGTTACTTAACTAACGACAGAGCGGGGACTGGACTAGAGCGGGTGTAAAACATATACAACATCTAATAGTATATAAACCAATATACAATAATCGCTCCAGGCGTGATAATATGCAACATTACAGAAAAGTAATAAGCATCACAGAACAATACAGATATCTGGGATCCCCGAGTTTCACAGAGCCGCTGCTGAAACTCGACGTTCCCCTGTCGTGTGGATAGCCTGTGCAATGAAACCTAGACCCCTACGGGTGCGGCAAGTTACCCGCCAAAACCTGAAGCGAGGCAGCCCCCTACAGCATAGTGAATGGACCACCCAGCACTTCACGGAATCCGGTAATCTTGGGCACCCCTCCTTGGGTCAACCTGTACCCCCTACGAGTGCGGCGAATAGTCTGCCAATTCTAGAGTGGGACCCCTCTGCCTCTCAAAGCCATGAGATGCGGACCCGTTGCCCCCCAGAACCCGGCTATCCGTGCACTCCGTCTCGGGGCATAACCTAGTACAGTAATGAAAAATAGTACAATAGGTACATCGACCGCAACCTGGTCGTGTCCCAAAAGAATATTATACAACAGGCAGTGACGGCTGTCCACAAGTTGGACGCTCGCCCCGCAATATTAAATGTACAAATAAACTCAAACTGTACTATCATTGCACACTGCTATCCACCACGACAAATCCGCAACATTACAGCACAACACAGAACATCAACGCGAATGTCACGTTCGCAAACCCGTCTAAAAGAACTATAGCAATCAGACGCGGTTTACCGATCAAATGACATTCCCGGTCGGAGATATAATGTAAGCACTGTAAACTAACATGTTTAAATTTCGATCGACCAAATATCAAGAAGTGGGCCCCACGACTTACTGGTGAACAGTAATAAAACCTGGGCCAAAAAGATATATACCAAAAATCCCAAAATCCAAACTAGAACCCACTGTGAAAATTTGGGGCCACGAGCTCATTGTATGGCCGGGGAAGCGCGGTCAAACCATAGGTTTGACCGCGTTTCCGCGGCTGTAACATCGAATCACGTGTCCAAATTTCTACGTGGTTCTTAGAAAAGCCTGCAAAGATTTTTAAGATATGTTGAATTAATTTTTGAGACCATTTAAAATCAACAGAAACTGTCGAGCTAGGATTTTGCAATTTTCGATTTTCGGTCGGATCGATGTTTTAAACGCGTTAGCACAAGTTAGTATAGCAAAATGGTTAGGCTCTGATACCACTGTAAGTCTACGCTAGCGCCCCGGCCGTCTACAGACGCCAAAATGCGGAACAAAAACTTTTTAACTGGCGCTATCGTATACTTTAACCCGGATCTACCATTATTGCTAAACTAACAAACTGTAAAGAGTGTAGGAAGGTTATACCGAACGATCCGAGTCCTTCGTTCTTCAACCATCATCCCACGCTCCGTTGCGGCTGCTCCGATCTCGTCGATCTCCGATATCCTCGTCGAGGTGGCACCACATCACTGATTCTTTAAACGGGCTCCCGCCTCTGACTTGAGGCAACTCGATCGTCAAGTTTGCTAAAAGAGACGACCAAGAATGATGTAGAGAATGAGTAGATGACTTTGTCTCACTTCGTCCAAGTCCGTGGACGATCGGTTAATGAAGTTGCCGTGGGAATCGGGTGATGGAATGAAATGAACTGTGAAATTCCATGCACCCCTAAATACTATCATATCTTTTCTACAAAATTAATCAAGCATCAAGTGAATGAGAGAGAGGAGGGGGGCCGGCCATATTTATGCAAGGAGGGAGGTGAGTGTAGGAGAGGGGAGAGTAACCTTAAGCAAAAAGCTTCTCACTAAATATCCTAAGGAAAACAAGAAGCATTAATGATAATGCATGAATCACTAAACACCTCATCAAGCCTTTAATGCATCCAATGAAAACTCAATACCAATTAATCCTAGTCACCTCATCTAGAACCTTCTAGAACACTGACTCACCTCATCTGAAGAAAAGATAAATCCATCTTTAACCGAATGTTAAAAGACGGCTGATAGAAAACTGGAAACTGGCAACTTCCAAAAGTGATCCTGAAACAACTTTCAGGATAACCCCGAAACTGTATAAATATACCCGCATTTGTATTACGACCGAATACAAATGCAACTGAGACAAAGATATTATACCTACTCAATATAATACTCGGATCCGGCTTAAACCAAAGCCGACCAGTATCATCTGCCCGAAAAATAACACGTGCGTAAACGCACGTGCATTTTCCGAACCCTGCCATAATACCATACGGCCTCTACAACGTTTCGCCCGAACTTGGAAAACTGTCTGTGGGGGACTCTAATGACTCGTCAGTACCCTGGCAGTGGGTTTAACCACAAACCGTCAGCGGCACTAGCAATGCATAACGGCTGCCCATGGACTGACCTCAAGGGATGCCGATGAGCGCACTCATCCGGAAAACCCTACTGAGCCTAACAGTGACAATGTATATACAGTCCGGTCCGTTCGTCTATGAGTATCGCATATCTGCCTAGGGGGCTAGCAACGTCAGACCCTCAATAGCAGTATAAGTCGTGTCGGAGTGAAGCCCAATAACACCCTGAGATACTACTGGAGTACCTACCAGTAAATCTCCTGCCACGGCCGTGGGCTTTGTGTAATGGCTCTCCTAGACACAGCACGATCTCGCCCCCAATACCGGGAGAGACGAATCCCCTGCCGATCCGCTCACGTGCCTCCATATGGCTCGGGACTGTACCCAAAAACTACCTGTTTGCACGACTCCTTTGAGCCGTGGTAGGGTAGAAATCAAAGCACAGTGGGAACTCACACGAGACAAATGACGACCTCAGGTCGATGAACTAACCTGTACACATGTCACCAGGGAACTGCTATCTGACGATAGATATAATACTAACTAGCAGATTCCCGGCGAGTCCTGTCCGGTGTATTCATAACCCAATGAGCACCTGTATACATCTTAGGTGATCCAACTGACACCGGTGGCTTGTGAGACCGGCCACCGCCCCTCGTCGGGGTCTCGACTGTATACACTAGTCTACTCCGGAGTATCGATGCCCTGTCTCGAAACTCCCACGACTAGGGACCACAATTAAGGATATGCGTATAAACCACCCAACTCTCACGTATATGATCGCCATCACACTGTTGGTGGTAAAGCAAGATCCTAAGGGCTCTATCAAAGTGTAACATGTAATCAGTCACCTGAACATGTACACGACTGATAAAGGCAAACCAGATAGCATACTATCATCTTGAGTAAGACTGTCCTACCGGTTATAGGTCCTCCGCAATCATTGCAATCACGTACCTGCGATCCAATAATTGACTATGAGGGCACTATCTCCAACAATCTCCCACTTGCACTCAAGGCTAATTATTGCGATGTTGCGTACTCACAGCCCGTGTGAAACCAACACCCAACTCCTCTACTAATCAGTTTCACAAAGCCCGTTTGTAAAACTATTGTGTTCGAGAAATAGCCTTAGTGAGTGGATCCGCCAAGAAGTTTCTTTCTATATCTCTCTAAATCTCAAGTTCGCGGAGAAAACCATCTCCCGAATCGAGTAATACCTGTCTTAGAATATGTCTGGATATTTGATGGGACCTAGTTCATAAATGAACTCCAAATCCAAACTTCTTAGACTGTATCGATCACTGAACCTAATCAGTATCCGGCACCATGCCACCCACAGTATCCTCTTGAACCACCTGTCCATAATACTGTCCCTCTTCGTCAGAGGGAAAACTATAACTCTGACAATCACTCTGTCATCCATGTCACCTTTGAAGCTTAGAATGATAACCGTCTCCCGAAGGAGGCTGCCGTCATCAAATCCGTAGAACATGTAATTATGTTCTAAAACTGCTTCCTTATGTTTCTCCAGGATTGGATTAATACAAACTTATTGCATCTAGTGCAAAACCAACATTTGGTGTGGTACTTGACATCTCATGATTGACTCAATTGCCTAAGCAAGTGATCTGCCAATCATGCACATCCCTCTCCCCTTTAGTCTGTAAGACACCTTTAGAGAGGGTGACTCCATCACCTGCAAGTACACCACCATGCTAGGAGTCAACTATTCCAAAAACCATTAGAATATCTGTCAAAGTACCCACATTGGGAAACTACCCAAATCCAGATCTAAAACCATAGATGTAGAAACCAGAATGTCAAATATTATATCCATATCCCGTCTGGAGAAACAACTGTGTGACGACCACAGTACAACCGATCGTAGTATAGGAATTTTACTTCCTACTCTGTGTATGTCATCCAGATACCATGACATCACACCCTACTACCTTCTTAACTGATCCATCCCCTATTCTGATTGAAGTCAAACCCATGACTGTCATATCAAAATTAGATGATCTATCTCCGCTATAACTGCTCTAGTCTATAAATAGACATAAGCATCTTGCCCACTATGCTTCCGTTGCTCCCACTGACTACGACAACCCTCCTACCGGGTCTCATATCCTGGAACAACAGTAGTGTCAAGTCTGGGTAGATAAGAACCTCCCTGTCACCGTCCTTGAGGCTACCGGAGTACCTCTCGGGTGTCTGAGATTACCCACCAAATCTGCGGAGTGGCTATTGGAATGTCAAACCTGATTGAATGTATAGGTCCTATTAAATTTTCCGTAATCGTTCGCGGTTCTGGAATCACTTCCAGTTCTACCATACTCCCACTACTGTATTCTGAAAAAGATCCATTTTTACTAAAACTGTGGCGAGTCAAGAACAATATCACTATTGATCTTCCAAATGGTAGAATATCAACCCTCGTCATAGCCAGGGTCAACCCACAAACAGCCACTACAGAAACGTGCCCTGAGTTATCCAGTGTCTGGTTTTAAGCATAAGCTGGACAACTCCCCGTACCTTAACAACTTTTAAGGTACGAACTATTCTATATCCAATATAGAAACTTTGGCACTAATTTAATTGGAACCAGATTCAAATCATGCAACTGTCTCCAGTGCATATCAACTTAATGGAAAGAGGCTAATCAGCATTACTCAACTTAGGAATCCATCCAATTATGAGTAACCTGAAAGAGAAACACGTTTCTCAAAACCATCACTATCATCTGAATACCAATCACAAGAATCTACATCTTCGATCTCTTTGAAGAATCCCGATACTTGTGACACCTGGTTCTCTACTTTATTCTTATACCCACAACTTCTCAAAACTTAGACCTTGTATTTCTACGAAACACTCGTCTAAATACTAGAGAAGTTATAAGTAAACAGAACATAGTACGAGGACCTACCCCTTTGTCCTAATGGACACTTGGACAACATACAATACTCTGTATAAGTCCACTGAGTTTAAACAACTCAAAACCTGTGCGTTGTAGGTGGAAAACTGTACCCTGGCGATTTCCTCAAATATCACCAATTACAACGAATTCCGATATAATGAGGATGATCACCTAATTCCCAATAACTTACTCCCACTCATCATCTGTAAAACCATACAGATATGAGAATGAAACCTGGTAAATACATACCCTTGGAGTAAGTGTCTAATCGGAAAAACAGTTTTGCTTTAACAATGCACTGAAACATGAAAATATTTCGTAGGGGTATCCTGGTATTCATAGTAATGCCTCTTCCATAATCCAATTCATGACTTCAACCGTATATTTTATTGCCATCTCTCCAAATCCCTTTATTTGTCTTTAGTCGTTACTTTCTGTACACCATCGTTAGGCTAAATGGTTTTCTTCCTTCCCTACCGTTCGGCACCAGCCTATGGTTTGGAAGAAGACTATCCAGTAAGCATAATAGGTGTACCCTCCTAAACCAAGGAGTACTCGCAACTGAGAGAAGGTGATGATAAAAGACAACTGAATAATACCTTATTCTTTTAAAGGTGAATTAGGAGTGGCGATGAAGTACGCGGTTTGGTCGTGAATGATATCAGTCGCAATTTACTTTGCCCTCTTTCTAATCCCTTTATTTTGTCTTTACATATTACCTTCTGCACACCCTACTTAGGCTAATTGGTTTTCTTCATTCCCTACCTTTCGGCACCAGCCTATGGTTTGGAATAAGACTATCCAATAAGCGTAATAGGTGTACTCTCCTAAACCAAGGAGCCCTCGCAACCTGGGAGAAGGTGATAATAAAAGACAACTGAATAAACCAATTCTATTTCTCCTGAACCTGGATCCATCCTCGAAGAAGTCCCTTCGAGTTCGTATATAACCATACGATGGATCTATCCAATGGAAGTGGATGTCCGTAGTAATACGGGTGTTCTGAGAAATTCAAAGGGTAAAAGAAGGAGTGGCAATGACTTATGCAACTCAGACAATCCAAAAGCCAGTATTTTAAGAAGGTTCGGTCAACCTGGTCACTGAGTCATAGTCTAGGGTCGGTCAAAGGTCGCTGCCAAAGAGAGAGAGAAAAGAAACACTCTGCGTGCACTCTAACCTAGATCATAATGGTCATCGCTTTATCTAATCCGGAAACCTCCCACTGTCCTGTCAAATTCTCCTCCAAACCTAAAGAAGAATCAATCGGGATCACCCGAAGAGTAAACCAACTCATCAGTGGGAATCGGGATCCAACTCTCATCGCATGATAACGTGACGGAATCCACTCGCGTTATCACACTCCAGAAGGTATGCGCATGCCTGGCAAGTTTCAGTTTCTTTAGAAACTCCCGATATGATTTTTGCCCCATGTTCTTATGACCTTGGCGAAAGTCAACAAATCATAAGTCACATGTCAAGTTCTGCCCGTCATTATCTTGTTACTTTGAACCCACCCGTACATACCCTTGACGAAAGCCAACAAGGTAATACGACTGTCCCAAACCAACACATCTATCTATGCAACAAATGAATACCCCAGCAACTAACAAACACTATGCCTTGACGAAAGCCAACAAACATAGCTTGAATATTACTGACCATCCATAAGAAACGACGGAGTGCTACGGCTGGTTTTTGACGAAAAACCTTTAACGTAATGAACTTGATCTCGTTGAAGGAACCTGATAGCTTTTTAAAATATAGTGGCGAAAACCTTTTGCTAAAGAGGTCACTCCCAGTAAAGGGATCTCGGCTCTTTCCTCGTGGAATGAGGTGCAGGATATTCCACTGAATACCGCTATGCAAAGCAACTTGTAATCGACTATAGTAAAGTTATTACGCTGACGCAAACTTCTGCCCAAGGGGTCAGTCCCGGTGAAGGGATATCGGCCCTTGCCCCGTCGAATGAGGTGCAGGATATTCCACTGAATACCGCTATGCATAACAAAAGAAAACGTCTTTGCAATAACACTTTTTAAATTATTCCAACAACATCCAAACAGGTTTGTTTTACTTTGCATTGATCAGAATCAACGCAGTCCCATCATTCGATCACACCAGAAAAGAATGAAAATAAAATGTACGTATATGCCATCCGCATTCGTCACTGGGTCCCGTCATCACCCGTTAGGTTACTTAACTAACGACAGAGCGGGGACTGGACTAGCGCGGGTGTAAAACATATACAACATCTAATAGTATATAAACCAATATACAATAATCGCTCCAGGCGTGATAATATGCAACATTACAGAAAAGTAATAAGCATCACAGAACAATACAGATATCTGGGATCCCCGAGTTTCACAGAGCCGCTGCT
Organism: Agapanthus africanus; assembly: GCA_030015575.1. Classification (NCBI taxonomy): domain Eukaryota; kingdom Viridiplantae; phylum Streptophyta; class Magnoliopsida; order Asparagales; family Amaryllidaceae; genus Agapanthus; species Agapanthus africanus. The sequence continues at coordinate 129,828,635 of JASDDO010000008.1, read as the reverse complement.
GAAACTCGACGTTCCCCTGTCGTGTGGATAGCCTGTGCAATGAAACCTAGACCCCTACGGGTGCGGCAAGTTACCCGCCAAAACCTGAAGCGAGGCAGCCCCCTACAGCATAGTGAATGGACCACCCAGCACTTCACGGAATCCGGTAATCTTGGGCACCCCTCCTTGGGTCAACCTGTACCCCCTACGAGTGCGGCGAATAGTCTGCCAATTCTAGAGTGGGACCCCTCTGCCTCTCAAAGCCATGAGATGCGGACCCGTTGCCCCCCAGAACCCGGCTATCCGTGCACTCCGTCTCGGGGCATAACCTAGTACAGTAATGAAAAATAGTACAATAGGTACATCGACCGCAACCTGGTCGTGCCCCAAAAGAATATTATACAACAGGCAGTGACGGCTGTCCACAAGTTGGACGCTCGCCCCGCAATATCAAATGTACAAATAAACTCAAACTGTACTATCATTGCACACTGCTATCCACCACGACAAATCCGCAACATTACAGCACAACACAGAACATCAACGCGAATGTCACGTTCGCAAACCCGTCTAAAAGAACTATAGCAATCAGACGCGGTTTACCGATCAAATGACATTCCCGGTCGGAGATATAATGTAAGCACTGTAAACTAACATGTTTAAATTTCGATCGACCAAATATCAAGAAGTGGGCCCCACGACTTACTGGTGAACAGTAACAAAACCAGGGCCAAAAAGATATATACCAAAAATCCCAAAATCCAAACTAGAACCCACTGTGAAAATTTGGGGCCACGAGCTCATTGTATGGCCGGGGAAGCGCGTTCAAACCATAGGTTTGACCGCGTTTCCGCGGCTGTAACATCGAATCACGTGTCCAAATTTCTACGTGGTTCTTAGAAAAGCCTGCAAAGATTTTTAAGATATGTAGAATTAATTTTTGAGACCATTTAAAATCAACAGAAACTGTCGAGCTAGGATTTTGCAATTTTCGATTTTCGGTCGGATCGATGTTTTAAACGCGTTAGCACAAGTTAGTATAGCAAAATGGTTAGGCTCTGATACCACTGTAAGTCTACGCTAGCGCCCCGGCCGTCTACAGACGCCAAAATGCGGAACAAAAACTTTTTAACTGGCGCTATCGTATACTTTAACCCGGATCTACCATTATTGCTAAACTAACAAACTGTAAAGAGTGTAGGAAGGTTATACCGAACGATCCGAGTCCTTCGTTCTTCAACCATCATCCCACGCTCCGTTGCGGCTGCTCCGATCTCGTCGATCTCCGATATCCTCGTCGAGGTGGCACCACATCACTGATTCTTTAAACGGGCTCCCGCCTCTGACTTGAGGCAACTCGATCGTCAAGTTTGCTAAAAGAGACGACCAAGAATGATGTAGAGAATGAGTAGATGACTTTGTCTCACTTCGTCCAAGTCCGTGGACGATCGGTTAATGAAGTTGCCGTGGGAATCGGGTGATGGAATGAAATGAACTGTGAAATTCCATGCACCCCTAAATACTATCATATCTTTTCTACAAAATTAATCAAGCATCAAGTGAATGAGAGAGAGGAGGGGGGCCGGCCATATTTATGCAAGGAGGGAGGTGAGTGTAGGAGAGGGGAGAGTAACCTTAAGCAAAAAGCTTCTCACTAAATATCCTAAGGAAAACAAGAAGCATTAATGATAATGCATGAATCACTAAACACCTCATCAAGCCTTTAATGCATCCAATGAAAACTCAATACCAATTAATCCTAGTCACCTCATCTAGAACCTTCTAGAACACTGACTCACCTCATCTGAAGAAAAGATAAATCCATCTTTAACCGAATGTTAAAAGACGGCTGATAGAAAACTGGAAACTGGCAACTTCCAAAAGTGATCCTGAAACAACTTTCAGGATAACCCTGAAACTGTATAAATATACCCGCATTTGTATTACGACCGAATACAAATGCAACTGAGACAAAGATATTATACCTACTCAATATAATACTCGGATCCGGCTTAAACCAAAGCCGACCAGTATCATCTGCCCGAAAAATAACACGTACGTAAACGCACGTGCATTTTCCGAACCCTGCCATAATACCATACGGCCTCTACAACGTTTCGCCCGAACTTGGGAAACTGTCTGTGGGGGACTCTAATGACTCGTCAGTACCCTGGCAGTGGGTTTAACCACAAACCGTCAGCGGCACTAGCAATGCATAACGGCTGCCCATGGACTGACCTCAAGGGATGCCGATGAGCGCACTCATCCGGAAAACCCTATTGAGCCTAACAGTGACAATGTATATACAGTCCGGTCCGTTCGTCTATGAGTATCGCATATCTGCCTAGGGGGCTAGCAACGTCAGACCCCCAATAGCAGTATAAGTCGTGTCGGAGTGAAGCCCAATAACACCCTGAGATACTACTGGAGTACCTACCAGTAAATCTCCTGCCACGGCCGTGGGCTTTGTGTAATGGCTCTCCTAGACACAGCACGATCTCGCCCCCAATACCGGGAGAGACGAATCCCCTGCCGATCCGCTCACGTGCCTCCATATGGCTCGGGACTGTACCCAAAAACTACCTGTTTGCACGACTCCTTTGAGCCGTGGTAGGGTAGAAATCAAAGCACAGTGGGAACTCACACGAGACAAATGACGACCTCAGGTCGATGAACTAACCTGTACACATGTCACCAGGGAACTGCTATCTGACGATAGATATAATACTAACTAGCAGATTCCCGGCGAGTCCTGTCCGGTGTATTCATAACCCAATGAGCACCTGTATACATCTTAGGTGATCCAACTGACACCAGTGGCTTGTGAGACCGGCCACCGCCCCTCGTCGGGGTCTCGACTGTATACACTAGTCTACTCCGGAGTATCGATGCCCTGTCTCGAAACTCCCACGACTAGGGACCACAATTAAGGATATGCGTATAAACCACCCAACTCTCACGTATATGATCGCCATCACACTGTTGGTGGTAAAGCAAGATCCTAAGGGCTCTATCAAAGCGTAACATGTAATCAGTCACCTGAACATGTACACGACTGATAAAGGCAAACCAGATAGCATACTATCATCTTGAGTAAGACTGTCCTACCGGTTATAGGTCCTCCGCAATCATTGCAATCACGTACCTGCGATCCAATAATTGACTATGAGGGCACTATCTCCAACAATCTCCCACTTGCACTCAAGGCTAATTATTGCGATGTTGCGTACTCACAGCCCGTGTGAAACCAACACCCAACTCCTCTACTAATCAGTTTCACAAAGCCCGTTTGTAAAACTATTGTGTTCGAGAAATAGCCTTAGTGAGTGGATCCGCCTAGAAGTTTCTTTCTATATCTCTCTAAATCTCAAGTTCGCGGAGAAAACCATCTCCCGAATCGAGTAATACCTGTCTTAGAATATGTCTGGATATCTGATGGGACCTAGTTCATAAATGAACTCCAAATCCAAACTTCTTAGACTGTATCGATCACTGAACCTAATCAGTATCCGGCACCATGCCACCCACAGTATCCTCTTGAACCACCTGTCCATAATACTGTCCCTCTTCGTCAGAGGGAGAACTATAACTCTGACAATCACTCTGTCATCCATGTCACCTTTGAAGCTTGGAATGATAACCGTCTCCCGAAGGAGGCTGCCGTCATCAAATCCGTAGAACATGTAATTATGTTCTAAAACTGCTTCCTTATGTTTCTCCAGAATTGGATTAATACAAACTTATTGCATCTAGTGCAAAACCAACATTTGGTGTGGTACTTGACATCTCATGATTGACTAAATTGCCTAAGCAAGTGATCTGCCAATCATGCACATCCCTCTCCCCTTTAGTCTGTAAGACACCTTTAGAGAGGGTGACTCCATCACCTGCAGGTACACCACCATGCTAGGAGTCAACTATTCCAAAAACCATTAGAATATCTGTCAAAGTACCCACATTGGGAAACTACCCAAATCCAGATCTAAAACCATAGATGTAGAAACCAGAATATCAAATATTATATCCATATCCCGTCTGGAGAAACAACTGTGTGACGACCACAGTACAACCGATCGTAGTATAGGAATTTTACTTCCTACTCTGTGTATGTCATCCAGATACCATGACATTACACCCTACTACCTTCTTAACTGATCCATCCCCTATTCTGATTGAAGTCAAACCCATGACTGTCACATCAAAATTAGATGATCTATCTCCGCTATAACTGCTCTAGTCTATAAATAGACATAAGCATCTTGCCCACTATGCTTCCGTTGCTCCCACTGACTACGACAACCCTCCTACCGAGTCTCATATCCTGGAACAACAGTAGTTTCAAGTCTGGGTAGATAAGAACCTCCCTGTCACCGTCCTTGAGGCTACCGGAGTACCTCTCGGGTGTCTGAGGTTACCCACCAAATCTGCGGAGTGGCTATTGGAATGTCAAACCTGAATGAATGTATAGGTCCTATTAAATTTTCCGTAATCGTTCGCGGTTCTGGAATCACTTCCAGTTCTACCATACTCCCACTACTGTTTTCTGAAAAAGATCCATTTTTACTAAAACTGTGGCGAGTCAAGAACAATATCACTATTGATCTTCCAAATGGTAGAATATCAACCCTCGTCATAGCCAGGGTCAACCCACAAACAGCCACTACAGAAACGTGCCCTGAGTTATCCAGTGTCTGGTTTTAAGCATAAGCTGGACAACTCCCCGTACCTTAACAACTTTTAAGGTACGAACTATTCTATATCCAATATATAAACTTTGGCACTAATTTAATTGGAACCAGATTCAAATCATGCAACTGTCTCCAGTGCATATCAACTTAATGGAAAGAGGCTAATCAGCATTACTCAACTTAGGAATCCATCCAATTATGAGTAACCTGAAAGAGAAACACGTTTCTCAAAACCATCACTATCATCTGAATACCAATCACAAGAATCTACATCTTCGATCTCTTTGAAGAATCCCGATACTTGTGACACCTGGTTCTCTACTTTATTCTTATACCCACAACTTCTCAAAACTTAGACCTTGTATTTCTACGAAACACTCGTCTAAATACTAGAGAAGTTATAAGTAAACAGAACATAGTACGAGGACCTACCCCTTTGTCCTAATGGACACTTGGACAACATACAATACTCTGTATAAGTCCACTGAGTTTAAACAACTCAAAACCTGTGCGTTGTAGGTGGAAAACTGTACCCTGGCGATTTCCTCAAATATCACCAATTACAACGAATTCCGATATAATGAGGATGATCACCTAATTCCCAATAACTTACTCCCACTCATCATCTGTAAAACCATACAGATATGAGAATGAAACCTGGTAAATACATACCCTTGGAGTAAGTGTCTAATCGGAAAAACAGTTTTGCTTTAACAATGCACTGAAACATGAAAATATTTCGTAGGGGTATCCTGGTATTCATAGTAATGCCTCTTCCATAATCCAATTCATGACTTCAACCGTATATTTTATTGCCATCTCTCCAAATCCCTTTATTTGTCTTTAGTCGTTACTTTCTGTACACCATCGTTAGGCTAAATGGTTTTCTTCCTTCCCTACCGTTCGGCACCAGCCTATGGTTTGGAAGAAGACTATCCAGTAAGCATAATAGGTGTACCCTCCTAAACCAAGGAGTACTCGCAACTGAGAGAAGGTGATGATAAAAGACAACTGAATAATACCTTATTCTTTTAAAGGTGAATTAGGAGTGGCGATGAAGTACGCGGTTTGGTCGTGAATGATATCAGTCGCAATTTACTTTGCCCTCTTTCTAATCCCTTTATTTTGTCTTTACATATTACCTTCTGCACACCCTACTTAGGCTAATTGGTTTTCTTCATTCCCTACCTTTCGGCACCATCCTATGGTTTGGAATAAGACTATCCAATAAGCGTAATAGGTGTACTCTCCTAAACCAAGGAGCCCTCGCAACCTGGGAGAAGGTGATAATAAAAGACAACTGAATAAACCAATTCTATTTCTCCTGAACCTGGATCCATCCTCGAAGAAGTCCCTTCGAGTTCGTATATAACCATACGATGGATCTATCCAATGGAAGTGGATATCCATAGTAATACGGGTGTTCTGAGAAATTCAAAGGGTAAAAGAAGGAGTGGCAATGACTTATGCAACTCAGACAATCCAAAAGCCAGTATTTTAAGAAGGTTCGGTCAACCTGGTCACTGAGTCATAGTCTAGGGTCGGTCAAAGGTCGCTGCCAAAGAGAGAGAGAAAAGAAACACTCTGCGTGCACTCTAACCTAGATCATAATGGTCATCGCTTTATCTAATCCGGAAACCTCCCACTGTCCTGTCAAATTCTCCTCCAAACCTAAAGAAGAATCAATCGGGATCACCCGAAGAGTAAACCAACTCATCAGTGGGAATCGGGATCCAACTCTCATCGCATGATAACGTGACGGAATCCACTCGCGTTATCACACTCCAGAAGGTATGCGCATGCCTGGCAAGTTTCAGTTTCTTTAGAAACTCCCGATATGATTTTTGCCCCATGTTCTTATGACCTTGGCGAAAGTCAACAAATCATAAGTCACATGTCAAGTTCTGCCCGTCATTATCTTGTTACTTTGAACCCACCCGTACATACCCTTGACGAAAGCCAACAAGGTAATACGACTGTCCCAAACCAACACATCTATCTATGCAACAAATGAATACCCCAGCAACTAACAAACACTATGCCTTGACGAAAGCCAACAAACATAGCTTGAATATTACTGACCATCCATAAGAAACGACGGAGTGCTACGGCTGGTTTTTGACGAAAAACCTTTAACGTAATGAACTTGATCTCGTTGAAGGAACCTGATAGCTTTTTAAAATATAGTGGCGAAAACCTTTTGCTAAAGAGGTCACTCCCGGTAAAGGGATCTCGGCTCTTTCCTCGTGGAATGAGGTGCAGGATATTCCACTGAATACCGCTATGCAAAGCAACTTGTAATCGACTATAGTAAAGTTATTACGCTGACGCAAACTTCTGCCCAAGGGGTCAGTCCCGGTGAAGGGATATCGGCCCTTGCCCCGTCGAATGAGGTGCAGGATATTCCACTGAATACCGCTATGCATAACAAAAGAAAACGTCTTTGCAATAACACTTTTTAAATTATTCCAACAACATCCAAACAGGTTTGTTTTACTTTGCATTGATCAGAATCAACGCAGTCCCATCATTCGATCACACCAGAAAAGAATGAAAATAAAATGTACGTATATGCCATCCGCATTCGTCACTGGGTCCCGTCATCACCCGTTAGGTTACTTAACTAACGACAGAGCGGGGACTGGACTAGCGCGGGTGTAAAACATATACAACATCTAATAGTATATAAACCAATATACAATAATCGCTCCAGGCGTGATAATATGCAACATTACAGAAAAGTAATAAGCATCACAGAACAATACAGATATCTGGGATCCCCGAGTTTCACAGAGCCGCTGCTGAAACTCGACGTTCCCCTGTCGTGTGGATAGCCTGTGCAATGAAACCTAGACCCCTACGGGTGCGGCAAGTTACCCGCCAAAACCTGAAGCGAGGCAGCCCCCTACAGCATAGTGAATGGACCACCCAGCACTTCACGGAATCCGGTAATCTTGGGCACCCCTCCTTGGGTCAACCTGTACCCCCTACGAGTGCGGCGAATAGTCTGCCAATTCTAGAGTGGGACCCCTCTGCCTCTCAAAGCCATGAGATGCGGACCCGTTGCCCCCCAGAACCCGGCTATCCGTGCACTCCGTCTCGGGGCATAACCTAGTACAGTAATGAAAAATAGTACAATAGGTACATCGACCGCAACCTGGTCGTGCCCCAAAAGAATATTATACAACAGGCAGTGACAGCTGTCCACAAGTTGGACGCTCGCCCCGCAATATCAAATGTACAAATAAACTCAAACTGTACTATCATTGCACACTGCTATCCACCACGACAAATCCGCAACATTACAGCACAACACAGAACATCAACGCGAATGTCACGTTCGCAAACCCGTCTAAAAGAACTATAGCAATCAGACGCGGTTTACCGATCAAATGACATTCCCGGTCGGAGATATAATGTAAGCACTGTAAACTAACATGTTTAAATTTCGATCGACCAAATATCAAGAAGTGGGCCCCACGACTTACTGGTGAACAGTAACAAAACCTGGGCCAAAAAGATATATACCAAAAATCCCAAAATCCAAACTAGAACCCACTGTGAAAATTTGGGGCCACGAGCTCATTGTATGGCCGGGGAAGCGCGGTCAAACCATAGGTTTGACCGCGTTTCCGCGGCTGTAACATCGAATCACGTGTCCAAATTTCTACGTGGTTCTTAGAAAAGCCTGCAAAGATTTTTAAGATATGTAGAATTAATTTTTGAGACCATTTAAAATCAACAGAAACTGTCGAGCTAGGATTTTGCAATTTTCGATTTTCGGTCGGATCGATGTTTTAAACGCGTTAGCACAAGTTAGTATAGCAAAATGGTTAGGCTCTGATACCACTGTAAGTCTACGCTAGCGCCCCGGCCGTCTACAGACGCCAAAATGCGGAACAAAAACTTTTTAACTGGCGCTATCGTATACTTTAACCCGGATCTACCATTATTGCTAAACTAACAAACTGTAAAGAGTGTAGGAAGGTTATACCGAACGATCCGAGTCCTTCGTTCTTCAACCATCATCCCACGCTCCGTTGCGGCTGCTCCGATCTCGTCGATCTCCGATATCCTCGTCGAGGTGGCACCACATCACTGATTCTTTAAACGGGCTCCCGCCTCTGACTTGAGGCAACTCGATCGTCAAGTTTGCTAAAAGAGACGACCAAGAATGATGTAGAGAATGAGTAGATGACTTTGTCTCACTTCGTCCAAGTCCGTGGACGATCGGTTAATGAAGTTGCCGTGGGAATCGGGTGATGGAATGAAATGAACTGTGAAATTCCATGCACCCCTAAATACTATCATATCTTTTCTACAAAATTAATCAAGCATCAAGTGAATGAGAGAGAGGAGGGGGGCCGGCCATATTTATGCAAGGAGGGAGGTGAGTGTAGGAGAGGGGAGAGTAACCTTAAGCAAAAAGCTTCTCACTAAATATCCTAAGGAAAACAAGAAGCATTAATGATAATGCATGAATCACTAAACACCTCATCAAGCCTTTAATGCATCCAATGAAAACTCAATACCAATTAATCCTAGTCACCTCATCTAGAACCTTCTAGAACACTGACTCACCTCATCTGAAGAAAAGATAAATCCATCTTTAACCGAATGTTAAAAGACGGCTGATAGAAAACTGGAAACTGGCAACTTCCAAAAGTGATCCTGAAACAACTTTCAGGATAACCCCGAAACTGTATAAATATACCCGCATTTGTATTACGACCGAATACAAATGCAACTGAGACAAAGATATTATACCTACTCAATATAATACTCGGATCCGGCTTAAACCAAAGCCGACCAGTATCATCTGCCCGAAAAATAACACGTGCGTAAACGCACGTGCATTTTCCGAACCCTGCCATAATACCATACGGCCTCTACAACGTTTCGCCCGAACTTGGGAAACTGTCTGTGGGGGACTCTGATGACTCGTCAGTACCCTGGCAGTGGGTTTAACCACAAACCGTCAGCGGCACTAGCAATGCATAACGGCTGCCCATGGACTGACCTCAAGGGATGCCGATGAGCGCACTCATCCGGAAAACCCTACTGAGCCTAACAGTGACAATGTATATACAGTCCGGTCCGTTCGTCTATGAGTATCGCATATCTGCCTAGGGGGCTAGCAACGTCAGACCCCCAATAGCAGTATAAGTCGTGTCGGAGTGAAGCCCAATAACACCCTGAGATACTACTGGAGTACCTACCAGTAAATCTCCTGCCACGGCCGTGGGCTTTGTGTAATGGCTCTCCTAGACACAGCACGATCTCGCCCCCAATACCGGGAGAGACGAATCCCCTGCCGATCCGCTCACGTGCCTCCATATGGCTCGGGACTGTACTCAAAAACTACCTGTTTGCACGACTCCTTTGAGCCGTGGTAGGGTAGAAATCAAAGCACAGTGGGAACTCACACGAGACAAATGACGACCTCAGGTCGATGAACTAACCTGTACACATGTCACCAGGGAACTGCTATCTGACGATAGATATAATACTAACTAGCAGATTCCCGGCGAGTCCTGTCCGGTGTACTCATAACCCAATGAGCACCTGTATACATCTTAGGTGATCCAACTGACACCAGTGGCTTGTGAGACCGGCCACCGCCCCTCGTCGGGGTCTCGACTGTATACACTAGTCTACTCCGGAGTATCGATGCCCTGTCTCGAAACTCCCACGACTAGGGACCACAATTAAGGATATGCGTATAAACCACCCAACTCTCACGTATATGATCGCCATCACACTGTTGGTGGTAAAGCAAGATCCTAAGGGCTCTATCAAAGTGTAACATGTAATCAGTCACCTGAACATGTACACGACTGATAAAGGCAAACCAGATAGCATACTATCATCTTGAGTAAGACTGTCCTACCGGTTATAGGTCCTCCGTAATCATTGCAATCACGTACCTGCGATCCAATAATTGACTATGAGGGCACTATCTCCAACATGCTCGGGAGGAGAGAAAGCGGTTGAGGCGTGAGGCGAAGGCGCGCAGGGCTGCCTTGGCTATGGGAGCGGGCCCCAGCACCGCCCCTCGAGCTGATACTCCCTCCGAAGAGGCCCCTGTCGCCCTATCCACTGCCCGCAGAGAGGTGGCGCGAGCAGTTTGGAGCGCAAACGGTAAATCCGCTTCAGGTAATATTTCTCTCAGAGTTTTTGTTATAAGGATTTTAATATCATTTGTCCTTATATCTCTTATCTTTGCAGGGCTAAGTCTGATCGAGGGAGAGGCGGAAGCCGTCGATCCTAGGGGAGCGGAGGAGGCGGTGCCTGCCGAACTCGAGCCGACAGTGGGCAATATCGTTGAGGCCATGGAGCCTGAAGTGGAGTTCGAGGGGCCTACCGCCGAGAAGGTCATTGATGCTGAACCTGAAGCGGTGGCAGATGATATGATCATTATAACTGAGTCCAAGGTGGCGGCGGCTGAGGCGCTCGAGGTCGGCGGTCCCCTGGCGACGGTGAACGATACAACCGCAGCTATTGAACCTGAGAGAGTGGTGGGTGAGGTGACCATGATTCCCGAGGATGAGCCAACCGCTCCTTCTTTGGAATCTGGCAACACTCCAATCATAGCCCTTTCCGGCTATGGCCCTCCGCCATCTCCAGGTTTTGCGAGCACGACAACGGTCCCCATCGAGTCGGGTGACGAGGCCACGGGCGGTGGTATCATGTCGGTAGAGGAGGGAGTTGCTTCCGTTTCAGCCGGGAGCTCCTCAGGTAAACCTCAAGTGACTGCTTTTCTTAACTTTACAATCTTTTCTGACAAGTTCACTTTTTCGTAATGCAGGTGCAGCTAGTGCTGATGCCCCACTGCTTGAAGGAGCGCCTTCAACGACTGCCTTGGCGGTGGTCACCTCTCAACCCTCTCTTATTCCTTCGAAGATGTTGGAAGGTATAGGTTTGCAATTTATTAATCCTATCTTTCAAATATATAGTTTATGTATTGAAGTCACACTGTTGTATCTTTCAGGAGTGCTTTTTGATCATCTCTATCAAGTGTTGCTCCCACACTTCTCCTTCCCATCTGAATTCGCCTCTCCCTCTGGTGGCGCTGGTGAGTACCGTTCCCGATCGGTAGCTTTGTCTTTTCAGTGGTAGAATTATTTCCAACTCTCTCTTGTTCTGACTGCAGCGCTGCAAATCGAAGGGGGAGCAGAAAGATCGGCTGCGCCACCAGCCCTTCCGGCCTTGCCACCTGTCTCCACCGGTATAGTAAACTATCTTATCAATGACTTCCTTCATATCTATTGAATCATCATCTAATCGCATTTCGTCTTTTTCCAGCTGTCGTTCCAGTCCCGGTACCTTTCGAGTCTCGCATTACAATACCGGGCGGCCCTTCCCAGCGACGCCCGTCCTCAAAAGGTGCCGCGAATAGTTTGCGCATGTTGAGCGACTACATCGAGGAGCTCGACATCGAGGCTCCTGTATCTGCTGAGGATTTTGCCACGACGGTTAACCCGATGTTGGCGATATTTGCCACCTTCCATGACGAGGGTATTGTCGCCTCTTGGGTTAACTATTGTCGGGAGATCGAGGCTCGCCTTCATCATCTAGAGTCAATGCGCCTGTCCCCCGAGATTTTGGCCTTGAGCACTCAACGGGGAGCATGGCTCGAGCAAAGCGCTTCTCATTTCCGTCATCTGGAACAAGAAATGGCTTTGAGGCTGAAGGAGTGCCAAGATTCTTCAAGCAGAACTGCTCGCCTGCGTGCTGAAGTTGAGACGAACGCCGCTGAGGTGAAGGCCGTCTTCGAGGGTCTTCTGGAGCGCATCTCAAATGGGCTGAGACTGAAGCGGGCACTCGATGTTGCCGAGCGTGACATTGCAGGCCGTGAGGCTGCTCATCAGGCCGTCAGGGATCAGCTTGCATCCGTCGCACAGCAACGGGCCCAAGTGGAGGCGGAGTTGGCAGTAGTGGCCAATCAGGAAAAGGCATGGAAGGAAGTGTGCGAGCAATTGCTAGATCTGTGCAAGACGCTTCCTTCTCAGTAATTTTCCTTGTATCGTTGGTACTTGTAACATATATGTATGTTTTGTATTCTTTAGTACGATGTATCCTGTACTCAATCGATATTTATGAATAAAAGATGCACATTTTTGTAATGTCTTGTGTCATTTCTCCGCCTTTTCTTTCTTTTATTATCAGCATGCCACCTTAGTAACCATGATTGACGGATGATTAGGACGAGTATCCCGATCTTCTCAAGAAATAGCGATGGCTTAGGCTGCAGTTTCAGGTCTACTGCCTAAGACTTTTCAACTTTATGAGCCATGAGGGTCCCATAGAGGCTTTTCTCCCTACGGGTCGAGAGGATCTCGTAGGTGGGTTTTCTCCTTAGGAATCGTGAGGATTCCTAAGTGTGGTTTTTTTTTTTAGGTCGTAAGGATCCTATAAGAGAATTTTTCCCTCTTACGAGTCGAGAGGACCCGTAAGCGGTTGTTTCCCTCCTCGTCGAAACTCGACTTTGGAGAGTGAGACCCGTGGATAGTATGCAAGAGACCATTTTGGATTGACTTGCAGGGCCCCAATGCTTAGGAAACAGGCTTCTTTTATGCCCACTGCCTAAGGCTTCATCCCACGAGTCGAGCCGCCTCGACAATTTTTCACAAGTCGAGACGAATCGAACGTTTCTCGCAAGAACATCTTAACGTCGCATTTAACCTCTGCTCTTTACGACAGAAGCCCGTTAAGGTTGGTGGTACTTAGGGTTTTGGCCATCGTACCGTCGCATAAGCTGATATAGTCCTCGATAGGCAATCGTGCTGTTCGAGTAGCCCTGCGACTGCCGTGTCTCTGATCCCTTCGGGGGCTGGACAAGACGTCTTCAAGCAATCCTCCTTGGCAGTTTGACCGTCGGAAGAGCAAGCGCTAGGAATTTGCCGTGCCGTTTTTTACTTGAGGTTAGGCTCATTTTGGAGAGCCCCGATGAGTCATAACCACTCCGCGCTGGTGTGGGATGATCTCCGATAGTCTTTCAGGCTTTATATGACTTGCCGTTAAGACCCTGAAGCTAGGAATTTGGCCTTTGCTTCGTTTGCTGGCATTGCGTCCTCTGTATCGAGACGAATGTCATGGTGGGAACTAGGGATTTTGCCGTGGCTCCGTTTGTTTGATGACGTTGCGTCTGCTGTGTCGAGACGAACGTTGGGATGACATCTCGTCTGCTGTATCGAGACGGACGTCGAGGTTGTCTCTAAGTTGCTGGTGAACCACCGAGGTTTGGAACTAGGGATTTTGCCATGACTCCATTCGTTTAATGACGTTGCGCCTGCTGTGTCGAGACGAACGTTAGGGTGACATCTCGTCTGCTGTATCGAGACGGACGTCGAGGTGCTGACCATTCTGTGCTGGTGCGAGATGATCTCCGATTGTCTTTCCGGTTTTATATAAGTTACCGTCAAGACGTCGAAGTTAGGAATGTGGCCTTCGCTTCGTTTGCTCTGGTGTGTCCAAATCCTGTTGGAGGAAGAACGCTGGGGTTGACATTTCGTCTGCTGTATCGAGACGAACGTCAAGGTGGTGACCACTCTGTGCTGATGCGAGATGATCTCCGATTGTCTTTCCGGTTTTATGTGAGTTACCGTAAAAGACGTTGAAGCTAGGAATGTGGCCTTCGCTTCATTTGCTTTGTCATGTCTGAATCCCTGCTGGAGGAAGAACGCTGAGGTTGACATTTCGTCTGCTGTATCGAGACGAACGTCAAGGTGGTGACCACTCTGTGCTGGTGCGAGATGATCTCCGATTGTCTTTCCGGTTTTATGTGAGTTACCGTAAAGACGTTGAAGCTAGGAATGTGGCCTTCGCTTCGTTTGCTTTGTCACGTCCGAATCCCTGCTGGAGGAAGAACGCTGGGGTCGACATTTCGTCTGCTGTATCGAAACGAACGTCAAGGTGGTGACCACTCTGTGCTGGTGCGAGATGATCTCCGATTGTCTTTCCGGTTTTATGTGAGTTACCGTAAAGACGTTGAAGCTAGGAATGTGGCCTTCGCTTCGTTTGCTTTGTCACGTCCGAATCCCTGCTGGAGGAAGAACGCTGGGGTCGACATTTCGTCTGCTGTATCGAGACGAACGTCAAGGTGGTGACCACTCTGTGCTGGTGCGAGATGATCTCCGATTGTCTTTCCGGTTTTATGTGAGTTACCGTAAAGACGTTGAAGCTAGGAATGTGGCCTTCGCTTCGTTTACTTTGTCACGTCCGAATCCCTGCTGGAGGAAGAACGCTGGGGTCGACATTTCGTCTGCTGTATCGAGACGAACGTCAAGATGGTGGCCACTCTGTGCTGGTGCGAGATGATCTCCGATTGTCTTTCCGGTTTTATGTGAGTTACCGTAAAGACGTTGAAGCTAGGAATGTGGCCTTCGCTTCGTTTGCTTCGACCATGGGGTCTCTTGTTGACGTTGCATCTGCCTCCAGCCGGACTGCGGAAGAACGCTGCTGTTGATATTGCGTCTACTGTATCGAGACGAATGCTGAGGTAAAGCTGGGATTTTGCCATCGCTCCGCTTGATGGTGTAATATCTGTGTCCTATTGGAATGAGGAGGCACACCGTTGTTGGTCTCCAGGCTGTAGATGTGGCCATTGAGATTTGGAACTAGAGACTTCGCCAT
This sequence comes from Agapanthus africanus, assembly GCA_030015575.1. NCBI lineage: Eukaryota > Viridiplantae > Streptophyta > Magnoliopsida > Asparagales > Amaryllidaceae > Agapanthus > Agapanthus africanus. Next base: position 129,813,333 of record JASDDO010000008.1, on the reverse strand, counting down.
GGTTCCGTTTTATTGCGATTCTGAGGTCATTTGTTGACGTCATGTCTGCATCTAGTTGGAGTGGGGAGAAACGCCGTTGGTGATCTTTAAGTTGTCGATATTGACGTCGAGACCTTGAAGTTAGGGACATTCCTTTGCTTCATTTGTTGACATCGTGTCTGTAATATTGCGACAAATGTCGAGATGGTCTCTAGGTTATCTATGAACCGTCGAGATTTGGCTTCGCTTTCTGGTGGAGCCTGTTGGGAAGGTATTGTTCCCTTTTTATCTGTGCCCCTGGATTGTATACAGGGATCGATGTGATTTCATCTGTAGGGCAAAAAGTTTCATTTTTTCATTTTTTTTATTCTTTCCGCGATGCTCTATCATTTCAGCTTTTTATATCGCGAAAATCGCGATTGCCCAATCATTTCGGCTATTTTTCGCGGTGCCCAATCATTTCGGCTATTTTTCTTTTTACTCGCTGCTTTTTATTGCGAGTTGCCCAACCATTTCGGCTATTTTGCATGCATACATTTTTACTTGCTGATTTTGTTTGCAAGCTGCCCCATCATTTCGGCTATTTCGTATGCATATATATATATATATATATATATATATATATATATATATATATTTTTGGCTCGCTGATTTTTTTTATTTTTTATTTTTTTTGCGAGTAGGGGATTTGGGATCTGATACCAATCTTGGCATCAGCATCGCTGCAACTGGAATATTGCCAGGAGCGAATCATCATTTGCCGTAAAAGGACTTGGAATTTGATACCGGTCTAGGCATCAGCATCGCTACAACTGGAATATTGTCAGGAGCGAATCATCATTTACCTCCGTCGATGTCGAACAAAGGTGGCTTAGCGAACAGGGCTAAGGTCCTGTTGACTAAGGCTTTTGACTTCATGAGCCGTAAGGGTTTCACAAAGGTATTTCTCCCTACAAGTCGTGAGGATCTTGTAGGTGTATTTTCTCCTTAGGAGTCGTAAGGATTCCTAAGTGTATGTTCCCCTGTAAGTCGTAAGGATCTTACAAAAGGATTTTCTCCTTATAAGTCGAGAGGACTTACAAGTGTTGTTTGCTGTACAAGCATATCCCTAGTCGCGGATGGGACTTTGTTAGGGAAATATTTATTTGTGCCCGTGGATTGTATACAAGGGTCAATATTGGACTACTTGTAGGGCAATGTCGAAAGTTGTGGGGGTTGCTTAAGCACAGGTTTAGGCCTCTGTAACTTAAGACTTTCAAATCTTATGAGCCGTAAGGGTCCCACAAGAGAGTTCTCCTTACGAGTCGTGAGGATCTCGCAAGTGTATTTTCTCCTTAGGAATCGTGGGGATCCCTAAGTGTGTTGTTCCTTTGTGAGTCGTAAGGATCTCACGCAGGTGGTTTCTCCTTACAGGGTCGAGGGGACCCTATAAGTGTTTCTTAACGAGGTTGCGCCCTTTCGGGTTTTCACAAACACTCGCCGGTAGTCCTGCTGTTTTTACTCACGGAGCCCTTTCAGGTTTTCATCTGTGCCCATTTTGCTTATGGACATACCGTTTTTTTTTAATTCTTTTATTTTTTTTTCTTTCCCTTTTTTTTTACGAGGTCGCGCCCTTTCGGGTTTTCACGAACACTCGCCGGTAGTCCTGCTGTTTTTACTCACGGAGCCCTTTCGGGTTTTCATCTGTGCCCTCTTTGCTTATGGACATACCGTTTTTTTTATTATTATTTATTGTTTATTTATTTTTTTATATATTATTTTTATCTCGTCAGCCTAAGAATGCTGCGGTAGTAGTTTAAAGACGTTTCGGTCATTTGCAAGTTTTAGGACATTGCGGTCCATCATTAGTTTAAGGACATCTCGGTCCGTTGTTAGTTTAAGGACGTTTCGGTCCGTTTGTAGTTTAAGGACATTGCGGTCCGTTATCCAGTTTTGGGACGTAGTGGTCCGTTAGGCTTTCTCTATGAATGAGCATGATGCCCCCGGCGTGTCCATATTTTTCGGAGCATGCGGTTGTGGCGGGTTCACCTTCCAAATTTCGGACAACGCGAACTTGCCCTGTTGGTATTGGTCTTCAACCCAGTTTTTGAAGACGTAGTAGTCCTCGATCAGGTGACCTACTGTTTGGTGGTAAGGGCAATAATTAGGATTATTAACGTCGCCTTGCTGCAACGGACGTTTTGGATTCGGCAGATTAATGAGTCTGTTGCGCACTGCCAGCTCGAACAGTCCCCTTGTTTTATCTTGCGGAAATGAGTAAGGGCGTTTCAACTTTTCCTGGAGGGATTGCCGCTTGTTGCTTTGGCAAGCAACCGGTCTAGGGTCACCTGATTGTTGGTGAGTGCTGGCGACGAGGGCCTTTTTTCCTTTTCTTTTATCTTTTTTGTTCGATCCTTTGTTTACGGGGCCGAGATTTTTTCCGAGTAGCCTGCGATTGCACGGCTGAACGTTCTCGCAGCTTCTCAATTCCTTTATTTTTGAAATAGATTCCCCGAGGGAAGAATTGGGGGTAGCTTCTTCGTCAGAGTCGCTTCCAAAGGTGATAATTTGTGATCCCTTGAAGTCGGCTATATGACAGTCGGCGGCGGCTCTTTTACGCTCATCTATCGCATTTTTCCGATGTCCACAAGCTTCATACTTTGTCCTGTCGAAGTGTCGCTTTTGAGCGACATACCCTTGCCACCAACAGTTAAAGGATTCGCAGTCTTCAGTAGGATGTATGATCTTCTGATGATATAAACAGAAGTTAGGGTGCATCTCTACCTCAGAGAAAGGATTTTCTTCGGAGGGCGGTAGCTTCATTCCTACTGATAGAGCTTTGGCGAACCGTTTCCTCGTCTTGAATTTGTTTTTACCCGCAGTGTATGGCTTTTGATTTGACGGGAATACCTTGGTTCTTTCCAGTATGGCCATTTCATGCTCTTGATTGGCTTTTGCTTTCAGACGAATTTCATTTAGGAAGGCATCGATCAACTTGTCTGACGGCCGCGGAATTTCTGTTTCAGGGTCCGCCATTGATTTCTCAGCGCAAGGATCCTCCTCATCATCCGTCAGTGAATGAGAAATCACATGACAAGTCACTACGTAGTCTTCGGATTCATCCGATAAGTTTTCTCCATCGTTTTCATCCTCGACGAAAGAACAAGTTGCCCCCGGCGTGTCCGTCTTCTTTGGAGAGTGCGGCTGTGGGGGGTTTACCTTCCAGCTTTCAGACAGCGTGAACTTGCCTTGCAGGTATTGATCCTCGATCCATCCCTTAAAGACGAAACAATCCTCAATCGGGTGACTTACCGTTTGGTGGTAAGGGCAATAATTGGGATTATTGACATCGCCTGGCTGCAATGGACGTTTTGGATTCGGCAGATTAATGAGTCTGTTGCGCACTGCCAGCTCGAACAGTCTTCTCGTTTTATTCTGAGGAAACGAGTAATGACGTCCTAGCCTCTCTTCGAGGGATGGGCGTGCACGCACGTTGTTTTGGCGAGCGACCGACTTTGAGTTGCTCGACTGTTGCTGAGCGTTGGCGACGATGATCGCTTTTCCTTTCTCATTTCGGGGATCGGGTCTTGGAGGAGTCGGTCTATGGCCCATCTGGTCCATTTGGGCTAATTTGTCGATCAAGGCCTGGAAGGTGGTCGGCCTGAAGAACATCATGAATTGTGAAATGGTCGCCTGCGGATCGAGAGTGCCCACGAACATGCCTACCGCAGATGCCTCTTCTATGCGTTGTTCGCATTTCGACCATAGGTTCCGCCATCGTGTTGCGTATTGGACCCACGTTTCGCCGGGCCTTATCCTGGCATTTATCAGTGCTGTAATCGGGGTGCGTTCACTAGCACTTGCGAATCTTTGTGTAAACAGCAGTTCCATCTCTGCAAATGTTTTAACAGAGTCGTTAGGTAGCTCCGAATACCATTCAAAGGCTGTTTCTGCTAAGCTGCCGACGAATTGACGTAGCAACAATTTGTCATCGCCTCCAGTATTGCCGCATAAGGCCCTGAATTGAGCGACATGCTGATGCGGATTCCCTGTCCCTTTATACACGTGGAATTTAGGGATCGTATATCCTGGCGGGTAACTGATTTGGTCATACCAGCTCGGATACGGTCGTCCGGTTCTAACAATTTGCCCAGCCGCTTCATTTGCCTGATGAACCCGGATCTGCTGAGCTATATATTCATCTAGGTCAACGTTGGAGATTGCCTCCTCCTTGGCTGTTGATAGAGCCAGTGGAGGATTTGACGTTTCTCCTCTGTCGTCTTCAAGGACGATCGGAGGATCTTCAGCAGGAGGGTCCGGCTGTAACATCATCCCTACCATATCTTTGAAGAGGAGCGCCATTTGTTTTATGTTTGCCGCCTGCTCTGCAGCTTCTTTGTCCCTCTTTTCGAGGACTCTGCGTAAAAAGTCAGCGTCAGTTTCTTGTTCTTGACGCTCATCCGAAGACGTTTCAGAGCTTTCTTTTGGCTCAGTGAGTGCAGCCATTGTAGTCATCATTTCCTGAAGCTTTTGCTGTTGCTCCTGGGCTTTCGTCACGGATCGGGTGAGAGGTCGGTGGCCCGTAGAAGTGCGGCTTTCCTCCTTTCCAGAAGCCATATAAATAGTGTGCACCACCATGCCCCCAGACTCGGGGCGTTTGTGTTCGGTGTCTTTGCGATTTGCCGAAGGCACAGGGGCTTCTTGCAGCCTCCTTCTTTGAGTGATTGGAGTTAAGGGAGCCGTTGTAGTGGGCATCCAAGTAGCTTTTGCTTTTTGTGGTTTGACAGAGTAATCCTTCCCCTGCCGAACCTTCATCTTTTTCTGTCGTCGGAGGCAGTCTTGATCGATCACCGACTCTTGAACCTGTCGCCAGACTTTGTAAATTTTAGAGGACAGCCGTTGAAGGGGCTGCTCTAGCTTCTTCTCTGGAATATTCTTCACAAATGAATGAGTTCGCTTTAGCACCGCAGTAGGAGAGTTTCTGCGCACCGAGTTCAGCAACTCAAAGCTGTTCCTGGTTGGAACAGCAGTATCGATCTCCACCATTAGAGTTGGAGGAGTAAGTCCAGAGGGGGAGTTGCCCCCAGCCTTCCTCACTCGGCGCCAGTAGCGACGTCGGGCATGTCGTGCTGATGGAGTTGTTTCAGCTATAGGGGTGACCTCCTCATGCCCCCTGTGTTGGTCAGAATATACTGGTACCGGCTTTTTAGAGATCGACGTCCGTTGAACGGGGACGGCCAACTTGTCAGAAGCGGACTTCTGAACATGGGAAGCAACCTTGGTGATTTTGCCAGGAACGGGCGTTGGAATGGCTATCCGCTTCGGGATAACGCCTTCTGGTATGGCAGGCTTCTTCATGAGCCTGTTAGAGCTCTGGCCTAGTCCATTAAAAACTGAAGCAGTGGAGTTGGACGACCCGTTGAGAGGGGTCGCGGCAGTGGTAAGTCGATCGAAGACCGACTTCTTTGGAGCTTCTTGCAATGTCATTGGGGCGTTGAAGCTCATTGGTGGGAGCATTGTCCCGAAGAATAATCCAGTGGTGGCCTGAGTTACCTGCTCCACCGGCATTTTGAAAAGGGAGGCCGCTTGGGGCCCATAAGTCACTCCTCCAGCAATGACGGAGCGAGAGTTATCGCTGTGGACGGTGCAGTTCGAAGCCATTGATTTTCTGTTTTCTGCATAGAGCAAGACAACAAATCTTAGTACCTTGAATCCACAGGCAATCACAGCAAACCGCGATTTGTTCACGAACACGACACACGAAGTGTGGAGTGGAAAGAGGAAGAGGTCCCACCGGGCGTGCCAGAATCTGTTCCCCTCCGAACGGCGGCCTGGACTTCGCGTCCGTGCCTGAGGTTCGGGGCAGATGCTGTTTAGTTTTATCCGTTTACTTCTCCGAAGATGCCAAGTTGATTTATGGCACCGTATATCGGAGGTTTAGACGGATGCGGCCGATGTAGCAAACTTCGTCAGATTCCCCCTCAGGGTGAGGGGTTTTTGATTGTGGGGACGCTCTTCCCTGCAGGCGCAAGCCCCTGCAGTTAATTACGCTACCGCATCGCGGTAACAACTTTCTCCTCCAGAATTTCACTTCGTGTCGTGGGTGTTTGTTTTGTTTGTGGTTGCCCGTGGATTGTATACGGAGACTGAGTAATGCCGTCGTCCGTAGGACGTGGATTAGTCCAAATCCGTGTTTACTTAGATTTGGGTTTGGTGTCTTAGTTTAAGGATACATTAATCGCGTTGCGGCTAAGATCAACTTAAACGTGACTCATTTAATATATGGCCGTCGGGACTCGTCACCTCTCTAACGTCGTTGAAGGATTACAACGACAGATGTCAGAGGAGTTCAGAGATATACCCTTGAACCAAGGTTGATTTGGGGTTTTATCGTTTATTTAATTGTCTGAGGATACGTTAGCCGTATTTGGGGCTAAGATCAACTTAGACGGGACCGTTTAGATCCGACAAAAGAGCGTTTGGGCCCTATTGTGCCAGTTTAAGGACGTAGTGGTCCATCGCCAGTTTAGGGACGTGGTGGTCCATTATTAGTTTAAGGACGTCTCGGTCCGATATTAGTTTAAGGACGTCTCGGTCCGATATTAGTTTAAGGACGTTTCGGTCCGGTATTAGTTTAAGGACGTTTCGGTCCAGTATTAATGTATGTGGTTGTTGGGACCCGTCACCTCTCTGATATCGTTGAAGGATTACAACGATAGGTGTCAGAGGAGCTCGGAGATGTACCCTCGAACCGGATATAGATTGATTTAAGAGAGCAATCTTTGCTCAACCGATTTAATTTAGGGACTTACGGCCAAAATTGGGCTAAGTCCAGTTGAAAATGTTCAACGCCCTTATTTATTTTTGGTCTATTAGACCTGTGCTAGGGCCCTATTTTGACTGGGCTCTGCCCTTTTTATTATGATGCAGATCATTTGTTTTGGTCCATTGGACCTTTCAGTTGGACACTGCCCTTTCAAACAATGCACAGCATTTTATTTGTTAGGCCTGTTAAGCCTTTTAATTGGGCCTGGCCCTTTAGGAAGTGAAATGCCTTGCATTTGTCAAACGCTTTGCGTCTATTACTGAGCGCAAGCGCTTGTGGTGAAGACACGTGTCATGCTCTGGCGAGCGCAAGTGCACTAGCGCAGTGCGCTGCGCTGTTGCGCTGGCGACACGTGGCGCGCTCTCAGCGAGTTGAGCCAATTCCAGAGAGCAAAGCTCTATCTTAAGGGCGCTTAGCGCAAGTGGTTCTATAGCCGACACGTGGCGCTCTCTTAAGAGCGCAACGGCGCAGTTTGGAAGTGCAAAGCACTAAGAATCTTTTAGATTCAAGAAGGGAAGTGCAAAGCACTGTTTAATTTCTTGATCTAAATTAGATCAAAGAAAAGTTTTTCTTTGTTTGAAGAACCAGAGGTTCATAAAAGTGCAAAGCACTATTATTATTATTTTTTTTTATTATTTTTATTGTTTTTAAAGAACCGGAGGTTCACAAGAAGTGCAAAGCACTGTTTATTATGTAGAGATCATTGATCTTGTTTTTAGATCAATGATCTATTAGAAGGAATTTCTTCTAATTCATGAAGGTTCTTTACCTTTTTCTTGAAATTTTCTCAGAATTCTCTCTGTTTAAAGTTCTTGAGTTTTCAAGAAAAATGTTCATGCCTTTGAATTGAGGCTTAGGGTCCTTTTTATAGTGCCCACAAATTAGTTAAAATTATTAAAGAGATCATTCTCTGGGTGATTTGGGGAATTTTTCCCACCGTTGGATATTTGATCCAAGGGCTTCTGCTTTGCAGAAAAAAATCTTCTTGTTTTAACAAGAACAGAAAAGATTTCTTAAAATCTTAATTTAGTTTGGCGCAGATGCCCCAGCGCGTGACACGTGTCGCGCAGCGCACAGCGCAGGGCAACTGCGCTAGCGCATCTGCGCTGACACGTGTCGCGCAGCGCAACTGCGCTAGCGCATCTGCGCTGACACGTGTCGCGCAGCGCAGAGCGCAGCGCAACTGCGCTGACACGTGTCGCGCAGCGCAAAGCGCAGCGGAACTGAAGCGTTGCTTCCTTTAAACAGAGCTTTGCTCTGATTGGGCGCGCCTTCTTGGGCGCTGTGCTGACGTATTAGCGCCAGACACACGGCGCGTTGCGCCCGAGACTTGAAGCGTTGCTTCGAAATTTGAATTTTGAATTCAAACAGAGCTTTGCTCTGATTGGGCGAAACAATGGACAGCCTCCCTTGGTGCCTCGAAAACAGTAATGATGAGGTAATCTCAGAATTTCCCCCAGCTTCGAAAGAACTGGAGGATGGAATACATACCACTGCAGATAACCTCAAGAAAATCGAGTTGGGGACGGTAAATGATCCGCGACCGACATTCGTCAGCGAGCTGCTGTCTGAAGAGAGGGTGGCTGCGTTAAAAGACGTCCTTGTGCAGCATAAAGATTGCTTCGTATGGAACTATTCCGAGATGCCAGGACTAGATCCAGAAGTCGCTGTACATAGACTAGCAATATCCCCAAACGTCAACCAGTCAAACAGGCGCCGAGAAGAATGCGACTCGAGCTTGAGATGAGCATCAATACCGAGGTTAAAAAGTTAATCGACTCTGGCTTCATCCAGGAAGTTCAATACCCTGAATGGATCGCTAACATCGTCCCGGTGATGAAGAAAAATGGAACAATGCGCATATGCGTAGACTTCCGGGATCTTAATAAAGCTTGCCCGAAGGATGATTTTCCAGTGCCAGTCACCGAATTGATGATAGACAATACATCCACTCATGAGGTTTTCTCTTTCATGGACGGCTCATCGGGGTATAACCAGATAAAGATGCATCCTGAAGACCAGAAACACACCGCCTTCAGGACCCCTCTAGGTATATTCTGTTATAAAGTGATGCCCTTCGGTTTAAAGAATGCCGGTGCTACTTATCAGAGGGCCATGACAAAGATCTTTGACGACCTTATACACGAAATCGTCGAATGCTATATCGACGATCTCGTGGTTAAAAGCAAATCATACGAGGAACATCTCGAGCATCTGAAAACTGTATTTCAACGCCTTCGGCAATACGATTTGAAGATGAATCCTCTAAAATATGCGTTCGGGGTTTCCTCGGGCAAATTCCTGGGATTCATCGTCCGACACCGAGGTATTGAGATAGATCCGTCTAAAATCAAGGCGAACATGGAAATGCCTCCGCCAAGAACTCTTAAACAGTTGCGATCTCTCCAAGGAAAGCTTGCATACATTCGGCGGTTTATCGCTAATCTTTCAGGAAAGTGCCGTCCTTACAGTCACCTGATGAAGAAGGGAACCCCATTCGTTTGGGATCACAAATGCCAAGGCGCACTGGACGAGATCAAGCAGTATCTGCAAAACCCTCCAGTGTTGGCTGCTCCAGTTAAGGGAAAGCCTCTCATTCTTTACACGACCGCCCTTGAAGGTTCTTTAGGCGCATTATGGGCACAAGAGAATGACCAGGGGAAAGAAAGAGCACTCTACTACTTAAGTCGGGTTCTGCTGGGGGCAGAAAATAATTACTCCCCCATTGAAAAACACTGCCTGGCGTTGATCTTCGCAATAACAAAGCTTAGACATTACGCATTAGCGCATGAAGTCCATCTTATTTCAAAGGTGGACCCTCTCAAATATTTAATGTCAAAGGACATCTTGACGGGACGACTCGCTAAATGGGCTCTGCTCTTAATGGAGTTCTCGATAACGTATCGACCCCTCAAGGCAGTGAAGGGTCAGGCCATAGCCGACTTCCTTGCTGAGCACCCGATACCTGCCGATTCTCCCCTGAATTGCGATTTGCCAGACAAGCATGCGTTTGACGCAATCGACGGTGGTGATACCCGTTGGGTGCTTTATTTCGATGGAGCATCTTCCATGAAAAAGCACAAAAAAAGTACGTCAATGATCAAATCGGGAGTAGGCCTTATCTTCGTGACCCCACAAGGAGGAATAATGCGCTTCGCCTTCTCCTTGACAGAGCCGAGAACGAATAATGAAGCTGAATATGAAGCTTTGATAGCAGGCCTTGAGATCGCCATTGACATGGGAATTGAAAGCCTCCTCATATATGGGGACTCCCAGCTAGTCGTCAGTCAAGTGAACGGCGATTACCAAACATGCAAACCGGAATTGGTAAAATACGGTGAAAAGGTGCAACAACTGCTAACCCAAATTCCCTCCTATACTTTGGAAAGCATACCGCGTGCGGAAAACAGCAAAGCGGGCGCACTGGCCAAACTTGCTAAAGAATTGGCTGACGAGAACCTCGATGACGTTAGAATCATGGTACAAAGCCGTCGAGTGCTTACCCCAGCAGAAATATCTTTGGAATCATCCGAAGAAAAAGGAGCGAACGAGCAGACAACCCTGCAAGTAAAAGATTGGCAAAATACCAAGGATTGGAGAGAAATCTTCATAGATTACTTCAAGACCCACCGAATGCCTGAAGAAGCGTCCACAAGACATCAGCTCGTGAAACGAGCCCTGTCTTTCGCCTTCGTCAACGATACTCTGTACAAGAGGTCATTTGATTCTTTGTGGCTGAGATGCTTAGGACCTGACGAAGCTAAAAGAGTCGTCCAGGAAGTTCACGATGGACTCTGCGGTTCTCATCAAGCAGGCCCTAAGATGAAGTTGAAGATAAAACGGATGGGCTACTACTGGCCCACGATGATTCAGGACTGCATCGAATATGCGAAGCAATGCCACTCATGCCAAATTCATGGGGACTTCATCCATCAGCATCCAAATCCGCTACACCCAACAGTGGCTGGCTGGCCATTCGAAATGTGGGGAACTGATATAGTCGGCCCCATCGAACCAGCATCGTCTAGGGGACATCGTTTCATCCTAGCGACGACTGACTACTTCTTTAAGTGGGCAGAAGCGATACCGTTAAGGGAAGTGAAGACGGAAAATATCCTCCACTTCTTCAAGACGCACGTCATATATCGGTTTGGAACTCCGCGACGGATCATCTCCGATAACGGGCCAGCCTACAGAAGCCACAAGATCAGTCGCTTTGCGCAACAGCATAATATAGACTGGAGATATTCCTCAGTTTATAATCCACGAGCTAACGGTCTGGCTGAGGCCTCCAACAAGACCTTGACGAAGATCATGAAGAAAACGGTGTCACGAAATAAGAAAGACTGGCACGAAAGACTGCAAGAGGCTCTTTAGGCGTATCGAACTATATTTAAGACGGCCACAAACACAACGCCGTACGCGTTGGTATTTGGGACGGAAGCAGTACTCCCTCTCGAGATAGAATTACCCTCTCTACGGGTGGCAGTCCACTACGAGCTGACAGACGAAGAAAATGCTCACCTTCGGCTTGAGGAGCTTGACGCCCTTGATGAAATCCGGCTCATAGCACAGCAAAATCTAGAAGCTTATAAAGCAAAGATGACGCGCTCATACGAAAGATTGACCCGACCGAGGACATTCCGCCAAGGCGAACTCGTGCTAGTGGTCAAAAGGCCTATGATCCCCAATCGCGCCAAGCGGGGAAAATTCGAGCCAAACTATGAAGGTCCGTACATCATAGACAAAGTCTACCAAGGTGGATCCTATCTACTCATGGACATGCACGGTGAAAGGCCTTTCAGACTGATAAACGGTCGTTTCCTAAAGAGATACTACGCTTAATGAGCCACGGCCTAGGTCAATGATAGATGACGACGACTATGTCCGCTCGCTATCTTCCTAAGCTCAAGCTTTATAAAAATAGCCAACATTCTCAACAACGGACCGAAATGTCCTTAAACTAATAGCAGACCGAAACGTCTTTAAACTACTACCGCAGCATCTTTAGGCTGACGAGATAAAAAAAACGTATAAAAATAAAATAAAAAAAAACGGTATGTCCATAAGCAAAAAGGGCACGGATGAAAACCCGAAAGGGCTCCGTGAGTAAAAACAGCAGGGCTACCGGCGAGTGTTCGTGAAAACCCGAAAGGGCGCGACCTCGTAAAAAAAAAGAGAAAAAATATATATATAAAAAAAACGGTATGTCCATAAGCAAAACGGGCATGGATGAAAACCCGAGAGGGCTCCGTGAGTAAAAACGGCAGGGCTACCGGCGAGTGTTTGTGAAAACCCGAAAGGGCACAGCCTCGTTAAAGGACACTTACAAGATCCTCTCGACCTTATAAGGAGAAACCACCCGCGTGAGATCCTTACGACTCACAAGGGAGCAACACACTTAGGGATCCTCACGATTCCTAGGGAGAAAATACACTTGCGAGATCCTCACGACTCGTAAGGAGAAATCTCTTATGGGACCCTCACGGCCCATAAGATTCGAAAGTCTTAAGTTACAGAGACCTAAACCTGTGCTTAAGCAAACCCCCACAAACTTCCAATATTGCCCTACAAGTGGCTCAATACTGACCCTTGTATACAATCCACGGGCGCGAATAAACATTTCCCTAACCAAGTCTCATCCGTGACTGGGGATATGTTCGCATGGTGAACAACCCTTGTAAATCCTCTCGATTTCTGAGGAGAAAACCCTCTTGTAGGATCCTTACGACTTACAGAGGAAACAAACACTTAGGAATCCTCACGAGTCCTAAGGAGAAAATACACCTACAAGATCCTCACGACTTGTAGGGAGAAATAACTTCGTAAGACCCTTACGGCTCATGAAGTCAAAAGCCTTAGTCGACAGGACCTTAACCCTAGTTACTAAGCCTCCTTTGTTCTACAACGACAGAGGCAAATGATGATTCGCTCCTGGTAATATCCCAGTTGCAGCGGTGCTGATGCCGAAATCGGTGTCCAATTTCAGGTTTACAGCAAAAAGCCAGTAGGCCGCTTATGCATGCAAAATAGCCGAAATGATGGGGCAACTTGCAATAAAAGCAGCAGGTAAAATGTATGCATGCAAAATAGCCGAAATGATTGGGCAACTCGTAATAAAAAGCAACGAGTAAAAATAAAATAAATAGCCGAAATGATTGGGCAACTCGTAATAAAAAGCAACGAGTAAAAATAAAATAAATAGCCGAAATGATTGGGCAACTCGTAATAAAAAGCAACGAGTAAAAATAAAATAAATAGCCGAAATGATTGGGCACCGCGAAAAATAGCCGAAATGATTGGGCAATCGCGACCTTCGCGATATAAAAGTTGAAATGATAGAGCATCGCGGAAATAAAATAAAACAAAGAGAAGAAATGATAAAACTTTGGCCCTACAGTTAAGATCACATCGATCCCTGTATACAATCCAAGGGCGTAAACAAAGAAGGAACCATACTTTCCCAGCGGATTCTGTCAGACGACAAAGCCAAAACTCAACGGTTCATTTCAACCGAAGAAGCCAGTGACTTCAGCAAAATTCCTCGACTCACGGATACAAACACTCCTTGACGAGAGCCTTCTGATCCGCGTTGACCCGCAGAGCCACCAGTGCCCCCGTGGGAATCCTCGACTCGTTTCAAACCCCAAGGAAACAAATAATCCTTGGCGCTTGGGAAACAAATAATCCCTAGCAAAATTCCTCGACTCACGGATACAAACACTCCTTGACGAGAGCCTTCTGATCCGCGTCGACCCGCAGAGCCACCAGTGCCCCCGTGGGAATCCTCGACTCGTTTCAAATCCCAAGGAAACAAATAATCCTTGGCACTTGGGAAACAAATAATCCCTAGCAAAATTCCTCGACTCACGGATACAAACACTCCTTGACGAGAGCCTTCTGATCCGCGTCGACCCGCAGAGCCACCAGTGCCTCCGTGGGAATCCTCGACTCGTTTCAAACCCCAAGGAAACAAATAATCCTTGGCGCTTGGGAAACAAATAATCCCTAGCAAAATTCCTCGACTCACGGATACAAACACTCCTTGACGAGAGCCTTCTGATTCGCGTCGACCCGCAGAGCCACCAGTGCCCCCGTGGAATCCTCGACTCGTTTCAAACCCCAAGGAAACAAATAATCCTTGGCGCTTGGGAAACAAATAATCCCTAGCAAAATTCTTCGACTCACGGATACAAACACTCCTTGACGAGAGCCTTCTGATCCGCGTCGACCCGCAGAGCCACCAGTGCCCCCATGGGAATCCTCAACTCGTTTCAAACCCCAAGAAAACAAATAATCCTTGGCGCTTGGGAAACAAATAATCCCTAGCAAAATTCCTCGACTCACGGATACAAACACTCCTTGACGAGAGCCTTCTGATTCGCGTCGACCCGCAGAGCCACTAGTGCCCCCGTGGGAATCCTCGACTCGTTTCAAACCCCAAGGAAACAAATAATCCTTGGCGCTTGGGAAACAAATAATCCCTAGCAAAATTCCTCGACTCACGGATACAAACACTCCTTGACGAGAGCCTTTTGATTCGCGTTGACCCGCAGAGCCACCAGTGCCCTCGTGGGAATCCTCGACTCGTTTCAAACCCCAAGGAAACAAATAATCCTTGGCGCTTGGGAAACAAATAATCCCTAGCAAAATTCCTCGACTCACGGATACAAACACTCCTTGACGAGAGCCTTCTGATCCACGTCGACCCGCAGAGCCACCAGTGCCTCCGTAGGAATCCTCGACTCGTTTCAAACCCCAAGGAAACAAATAATCCTTGGCGCTTGGGAAACAGATAATCCCTAGCAAAATTCCCCGACTCACGGATACAAACACTCCTTGACGAGTGCCTTCTGATCCGCGTCGACCAGCAGAGCCACCAATGCCTCCGCAGGAATCCTCGACTCGTTTCAAACCCCAAGGAAACAAATAATCCTTAGCGCTTGGGAAACAAATAATCCCTAGCAAACTCCTCGACTCACGGATACAAATACTCCATGATGAGAGCCTCCCAACCCGCGTCAACTCACAGAGCCACCACTGTCTCCGTGAGAGAATTCCCGGTTCGTCCCACCTTGCAAGATAAAGTCTCGGGCAGCAAGGATTAAAAAGCTTGCTTCCTAAACAATGGGGCCCTGCAAGTCAATCCAAAATGGTCTCTTGCATACTATCCACGGGTCTCACTCTCCAAAGTCGAGTTTCGACAAAGAGGGAAACAACCGCTTACGAATCCTCTCTACTCGTAAGAGGGAAAAATTCTCTTATAGGATCCTTACGACTTATAAAAGAAAACCACACTTAGGAATTCTCACGATTCCTAAGGAGACAATCCACCTATAGGATCCTCTCGACCCGTAGGAAGAAAAGTCTCTGTGGGACCCTCACGGCTCATAGAGTTGAAAAGTCTTAAGCAGTAGACCTGAACCTACGGCCTAAGCCATCGCTATTTCTTAAGGAAGTCAGAATACTCGTTTTGGATATCCATCAACCATGGTTATTAAGACAGGCTGCTGACAATTAAAAAAAAAGAAGAAGATGACAGAAAGAATATCCGGTCTATATTTTATCTGGCGTGCGTGACGTACTCATTTATGCATGGGCAAAAGACTCAGGACAAAAGATACATAATAAAGACAGGCTAAAAAAAATTCCATTAATGTTGCCCAAAATTCTTACAATCATAAAAAGCGATGGAAGAATAATATTGTTACAATGGAATAATCTCAGATCCGGGGCACGGATTGAGGAATTCAAAAGTAAGGCCATCCAGAGTTCTTCTGGCCTTTCTAATTATTCTTATGCGCAGCCTCTCATGCTCCTCTGTGTCGATATCGTCGGCAAGCCCTTCCGGCCTTCGATAAGCAGCAACTATCGTCGTCTGCTGGAAGATTTGGTGTTGGATGTCAATGAGTCTATCCCGCCGTTTCTTCGAGATCAGCCCCGTCAGGTACACTGAATGCACCTTGTCCTCGGCATCATCCAGCGCATTCAGTGGTAAGGCCTCGTGAAGACCCGGAAGTGCTCTCCATATTGCTCCCAGTACGACTTTCAGAAGAGCCGAACGACGGGGTAGCAGCCAACCACCGCTTGCGTTCAGACGACCCATGACCTCTGCACATTGAGCGTCTGTAAACTCCTGATTTTGTTGACGACCCTGTGCGCGAATATCGTCATAGGTGATGAACTCGTGCAAACTGTATAGGTGCACCGCCATTATGCCTGGAGGAAATACCATAGGAAGATTAGCGATAAAAGAAAAATAATATACATAGAGGGCTAAATTCCTAGAGAGCAAAGCTCAGTTCAGGGATTAAAACCCATGAACAAAAACTCAATGAAACCCCAATGAGGATCTCTTTAGATCAAAAGATCTGTGAGAGCAAAGCTCTTTGACTGAGATTAATTTAAATTAATTTGATTCATACCTAAATTTTCTAACTTTGAAAATGAGCAAAGCTCTGCTAGTGAAACCCTAATGGGGATCTCTTTAGATTAAAAGATCTATGAGAGCAAAGCTCTGTTGGTTAAAATTAATTAAAATTAATTTAATCTAAGAATCAATTTTACCTAAAGTTTTTTTCTAAAAAACTTTGGAAAGAAGAGCAAAGCTCTAGAGTTCTTGAAGGCAAGAGCAAAGCTCTGAAGTTTTTGAAAATAAAAATCTGAAAGATGATAAGCATCTGTGAGGGACCAAAGGTCCTATTTATAGGCCTCAAGTGCCTCTTCGACTTCCAAAAGTTGTCACGGCGGTTGGAATTCCGCCACCGTTGCGCTCACGTTTGGGGCCACGTGAGCGCAACAGTGGGGGGGGATTTGTTTACCCCAATCAGAGCAAGGCTCTGTTCAAATTCCGAGGCGGGAGATGAAGCAACGCTTCATCTTACCCCAATCAGAGCAAAGCTCTGCTTGGAAAAGTTAAACTTTAATAAATGAAGCAACGCTTCAGATTCTTTGCGCTGTGCGCAACGCGCTACGTGTCAGGCACAGATGTATCAGCGCAGCGCCCAAGAGGGCGCGCCCAATCAGAGCAAAGCTCTGTTTAAAGGAAGCAACGCTTCAGTTGCGCATGAACTACGCTGCGCGACACGTGTCAGCGCAGATGCGCTAGCGCAGCTGCGCTGCGCTCTGCGCGACACGTGTCAGCGCAGATGCGCTAGTGCGCTGGCGCAGCCGCGCTGCGCTGTGCGCTGCGCGACACGTGTCAGCGCAGATGCACTGGCGCAGCTGGCGCGCTAGCGCAGGTGCGCTGCGCGACACGTGTCAGCGCGGATGCGCTAGTACGCTAGCGCAGTTGCGCTGCGCTGTGCGCTGCGCGACACGTGTCACGCACTGGGGCATCTGCGCCAAACTGAATTAAGATTTTAAGAAATCTTTTCTGTTCTTATTAAAACAAGAAGATTTTCTTCTGCAAAGCAGAAGCCCTTGGATCAAACATCCAACGGTGGGGAAAATCCCCCAAATCACTCAGAGAAAGATCTCTTTAACAAATTTAACTAATTTATGGGCACTATAAAAAGGACCCTAGGCCTCAATTCAAAGGCATCAACATCCTTCTAAAAAAAACAGAGAAAGAAGAAAGCTCTTGAAAATTCCTCAAGAACAACAGAAGGTAAAAACCTTTAGGAAAAAAGAGAAAATTCTCTTATGGACAGATTATTGATCTAAGAACAAGATCAATAATTTTAAATAAGAAATATATATATATATATATATATATATATATATATATATAAGTAATAATAGTGCTTTGCACTTTTTTTATGAACCTCTGGTTCTTGAAACAAAAAAGAAAAATTATTTTTCTTTGATCTAATCAAGAAATTAAATAGTGCTTTGCACTTCCGTTCTTGAATCTAAAAGATTCTTAGTGCTCTGCACTTACAAACTGCGCTAGAGCTTTGCTCTCTGGAATTGGCGCAACTCACCAGAGCGCGCCACGTGTCAGCAGCGCAACAGCGCAGCGCACTGCGCTATTGCGCTTGCGCTCACCAGAGCGCGCCACGTGTCAGCAGCGCAACAGCGCAGCGCACTAGCGCAGCGCACTGCGCTGTTGCGCTTGCGCTTACTAGAGCATGACACGTGTCCTAACCATAAGCGCTTACGCTCAGTAATTGGCGCAAACCGCCTGATAAATGCAATGCATTTCTCAAAGAGCCAGGCCCAAGTCAAAAGACCAAGCAGGCCTAATTAAATTGATGCTCTGCATCATTTATAAATGGGCAGAGCCCAAACAAAATAATATAAATGCTATGCATTTTAAAAGGGGCAGAGCCCAAACAAAGTAGATGCCTTGCAGAGCCCAAAATAAATTGATGCTCTGCATCAATCATGGGCAGAGCCCAAACAAAAAATAAATTGATGCAATGCATTATTTAAAAATGGGCCAAGCCCTAGCACAGGTCTAACAGACCAAAAACAAATAAAAGGCGTTGAATATTTTTCAACTGGACTTAGCCCAATTTTGGCCGTAAGTCCTCAAATTAAATTGACTGAGCAAGATTGTTCTCTTAAATCAATTTACTACTGGTTCGAGGGTACATCTCTGAACTCCTCTGACACACGTCGTTGTAATCATTCAACGTCGTCAGAGAGGTGACGGGTCCCAATGACCACACATGAATATGGACTGCGGGGTCCTTAAACTCGTGGACCGAAACGTCCCTAAACTAATATCGGACCGAAACGTCCCTAAACTAATAATGGACCACCACGTCCCTAAACTGGCGATGGACCACCACGTCCTTAAACTGGCGATAGACCACCACGTCCCTAAACTGGCACAATAGAGCCCAAATGCTCTTTTGTCGGATCTAAACGGTCCCGTTAAGTTGATCTTAGTCTCAAACTGGACTAACGTATCCTTAACAAACGTTTGAGTCGATCTTAGCCCCAAATATGGCTAACGTATCCTTAGACATTTAAATGAATGATAAAACTCCAAATCAATTTTGGTTCAAGGGTACATCTCTGAACTCTTCTGACATCCATCGTTGTAATCCTTCAACGACGTCAGAGAGGTGATGAGTCCCGACGGTCATATATTAAATGGATCACTACGTCAAGTTGATCTTAGTCCAAAACAGGACTAACGTATCCTTGACGAACGTTTAAGTTAATCTTAGCCGCAACGCGACTAATGTATCCTTAAACTAAAAACACCAAACCCAAATCTAAGTAAATACGGATTTGGACTAATCCACGTTCTACGGGCGACGGCATTACTCAGTCTCCGTATACAATCCACGGGCAACCACAAATAAAACAAACACACACGACACGAAGTGAAATTCTGGAGAAGGAAAAAGTTGTTACCGCGATGCGGTAGCGTAATTAGCTGCAGGGGCTTACGCCTGCAGGGAAGAGCGTCCCCACAATCAAAAACCCCTCACCCTGAGGGGGAATCTGACGAAGTCTGCTACATCGGCCGCATCCGTCTAAACCTCCGATACACGGTGCCATAAATCAACTCGGCATCTTCAGAGAGGTAGACGGATAAAACCATATAGCATCTGTCCCGAATCTCAGGCAAGACGCAAAGTCTAGGCCGCCATTCGGAGGGGAACAGATATCTTTAGAGACCTTTTCTTTCCCTTTATCTTTTTTGTTTGAGGGTCCGAGATTCTTTTCGGGCAGCGTCCGACTACGCAGACGGATATTTTCACAGACCTTCTGCTCTTCTTCTTTTCCCGAGGTGGATTCTTTAAAGAGGGGGCTAAGAGCCAGCTTCTCGTCAGAATCGCTCCCGAACAAAAGAACCATGTCACGCCCCGCTTCCCAGAGTACGCAAGATTGGGCACGTGACATAGCCAACCATGCTACCTGTGGGTAGGAAGTATCCATCCATAGTCACATTACGGTTGTAAGGATATCAAGAACAAGATAATAAGCTAATCTAATACATGTCCAAATCCATAATAACAAGAATCAATAAACAATAAGTGCGGAAGCTAATGATCCAATACAATGAATAAACAGTACGTCCCATAATGCGGGCTCACATCTGGAAATGAAATGAAATAAATAAACTAAACCCTAAGGAACTCACAATTCAGCCTGCTGGCTGAAGTACTCCTGCTCGGTCGTCGACAGTGGTACGGAATCTGGGCCATGCAAAACCCAGACGTCAGCGCGTCATGACATCAAGTATATAATGTAAACATGGTGATAAGCGATGCAAATATGAACATGAATAAAGCAGTACTAAGAAATAACAGAGCAGGGTAATGTGCAATGGTGACTGAACTGTCCTATCAGGTTCTACTCTATAGTCTTTGAAATCAATTGATGAATCGTCGATGTAACTCAATAGTATCCCGTGCGTGCCCGGG
Source organism: Agapanthus africanus (assembly GCA_030015575.1). Classification (NCBI taxonomy): domain Eukaryota; kingdom Viridiplantae; phylum Streptophyta; class Magnoliopsida; order Asparagales; family Amaryllidaceae; genus Agapanthus; species Agapanthus africanus. The sequence goes on along the minus strand of JASDDO010000008.1, from coordinate 129,793,221 downwards.
ACCACGGTCAAAGCCCTCGGGGCTGAATCCGAGACGTGCCGCTAAGCAGTAAAAGGTAGTAGGATGGGCGAGTGATGTCAGCATCAACACTCCGGGGCTGGCCAAGCCCGTAAGACTGATCAGAACATGTATCGAACTGTTGAGTTACAAGTCGGTTTCACCTTTGATTTCCCCATACCCCCAAGCTATGTATGTCAGGTCAGGTATTCAGTAGTCAAGGACTAATGCCAACACAAAATCCGGTAAGAGTAGGTCTGTCTGGATAGACAGCAGGGATGGTCGGGTATGTCGGCATTAGGCATGAAATCATGAAACAAGTCATGTCACGGTACAACAGGATGAGTCGGTATGTATGTATGTCATGTGTAGCAGGGTCAGGCCAATATGTAGTGCAATCGAGTATGTGCTCACAACAGGTATACAATCAAATAATGAACAGCAGCAGGAAACAGTAAGTAACAATATTGTTCCATGTAAACACAGTGGTGTTTGTATTCTCTTATTAACAGGTTCACGCACCTTTGGGGTGCACTAGCCACAAGGTGAAGCAATATCCACAATCATAAAGTAATGAAGCTACATGAATTTACACTAAGTATAATAATTGTCTCGTGAATGATTTAACAATTAAAGCAGATGTGATCCAATTGTTTTATTTAGTTGAAATATGGATTGATAGTGGGTCGATTAATTACGAGAAACTATTATAACGATCCCATGTTAAAGATAACTGCAACTGTCAATTCTAACTTATAATATCAATTACCATCATTAGGTTGTAGTATTATATAGTATGATATTCAATTGCATGGCAAGACTAGATCTCGTATGCTAGCATGTTAAAGCAAGTATTCAGATACTTGCCTCGACGGTTTCGCAAACCGGAAAGCACGGATGCAAAGTCGGCAGAAAACATGAGATGGGTGCACGGGACACGGATCGAGTCCCAACAGAGAACAACGGGATCACACGGACCAGGGTACTTCGCTGGAGCGTCGGGTTCACAAGACGGCACGGTCGGGTTCTGGCAAAAGTCACGGCAACGAGGTTAGCAACAATGATATACATACAAGATCAGCGGGGGGAAAAACTTTGCACAAAGGAGAGATAAGGATGCTTACAGAGAGATACCAGGGTGACCCCGGCGGGCTCGACGGCGCTGGAACGCCGGCGAGGCAGCGACGGCGGCTGCGAAGACTTGAACAGCCTCGGGTTCGCTGGAGAGGGGGTGCGACGAGGAGAGGAGGGCGGTGGTCGGCTCTGGTGATCGAGGGGGAAAGGAGGTGGCGCGGGTGACGTCGACGAGGGTCGACGGCGCGGTTCCCGGCGACCCGGGGATGGTGCAGGGTCGGGCTCGGGTTTGATGGTGGTCCGGCGAGGAGAGAGGGAAGGCGACGACGAGGTTGCGACGAGGGGAAGGAGAGGGAGTCGCGGGAGTCGTCGGCGACGGGAGGCGGCGTCGACGGCGAGAGTTGCGGTGGTTGGTGGCGTCATCGGGGTTGGGTGCAGGCGCGGGAAGCGGCGGAGGAAGGAGGTAGGTGGGTGCGGCTAGTCTCGTGGTGGCGAGGGCGGCGACGGCGAGGTCGCGGGGAGGTCGACGGCGAAGAACGAGGGGCTAGGGTTTGGGTTCGGAGGGTTCTCGTGATGGAGGAGGAAGCGAATGGGGGCGGCTGCATGAGGATATAAATAGGAGGAGAGAGAGAGTTGTTAGAGGGAGAGAGAGAATGAGGGAAGAGAGAGAGAGAGATAGGGAAAGGGAAGGGGGCCCACGAGTTAAAGTTAGGAGCTCGTGATTGGCCATGAGAGATTTTAAGAGGGATTTGAAAAGGAATTTGAAAGATTAAACAGTTGAGGAAAATATTTAATCATATATATATAGTTTAAAGATATTAAATTAAATGGGCTTTTTTGGCGCGAAATGAAACATTTCCAAATCACGCCCGGGTTGCGCCCAAATGTTCCAAATTCAAATTATAGGATTTTAAGCGGGTTCCAAATTTTGAAAAGAGGTGTTTAATGATTAAAATGCATGCCCCCAAGTCGGACACTTGCACGCGCGCGTAGTCGTCCAAACTTACCCGTTTAGCCGAACGGGAAGGAATCTCGACACGCGGACGCTACCACACGACTAGTGGCGACGAGTAGGCCAACATGGATATTTTAAATTTCATTTTAGGAGTTAAAATTTGTTATGTGCCAAAATGACTTAACCGGTTAAAATTTAGCAATAAACACCAGAAAATCAGAATACTTGGAAATGAGCAATATATAACCCTCAACTAGTAATATAAATAGTATTATTGGGCTCGGGTGTTACAGCACTTGTGATTCCCCGGCATTAACCATGCGATAATTGTCGGTAGTTCTGTTAAGCCCTTCGGTCGTATTTTTCCGCTGCCGACGAGTTTTGTGCTTCTCCCGCTTAAAATGTTGTCGATGAGCAACATATCCTTGCCACCATCTATTGAAAGTTTTGCACTCTTCAGTGGGGTGCGAAATCTTCCGATAATAGCAATAGGAGGGGTGCATTTCCATTTCACCAGTAATGTTTCCTTCGGAGGATGGTAGCTTCATGCCCATTGATATGGCCTTAGCAAACCTTTTCCTCGTCTTGAATTTGCTTTTATCCGTAGTGGATGTATTTTGCTCCAGCGGAAGTTTCTTAGATCTTTCGTCAAGTCGCCGGCGCTTGGCCCTTTCAAATATAGCCGTCTCGCGTTCCCGATCAGCTTTACTTTTCAACAGAGCTTCGTTGAGGAATGCGTCAATTACTTCATCCGATGGCCCCAGAATTTTTGGTTCAGAATCTGCCCCCGGCCTTTAAGTGCAAGGAGTCTCTTCATCATCCGTCAACGAATGGGAGATCATATGGCAGCTCGCCACGTATTCCTCAGATTCATCCGACAAACTTTCTCCCTCATCTTCCTCTTGAAAGACATGATTGAGGAACTCTTGGAGTATGATGGGAGTCCGTGCTTTCTGGTTGTATTCCTCCAACGCGTCAATCTGTTTTTGCAAGTCCGTGCGCTTGTCGCCAGGCTTCACGGGCTTCTTGGATTTCTTCTTCTTCTTCTTTGAAGATTTTGATGGCTGGTTGTGAGCGCTTAGGCCACCACCATTAGTCTTTGGGGTTAGACGCGGCTTCAATATCCCTTCAATGATCTGAGGTTCCAACGGGTTCTTCCACTTGATCGCTGGGGATGTTTGAAGATCGTTCAACATCCTCTTTGTCTTGGCTGACAGCACAAACTCCTATTGGGCTTCTTCGATGAGAGAGCACGTTGCCCCCGGCATATTCATCCTTTTAGAGGCGTGAGGTTGCGGCGGATTCACCTTCCATCTGTCGGATAACATGAACTTGCCCTGTTGGTACTGGTCTTCAAGTCAATTTTTGAAGACATAGCAATCTTCGATCGGATGACCCAGTACCCGGTGATAGGGACAGTAGTTGGGCTCATTGACATCATTTGGTTGCAACGGACGCCGGCAGATTTATGAGTCGGTTGCGCAACGCCAGCTCGAATAATCTTCTCATTTTATCTCGGGGAAACGAGTAAGGACGTCCTAGCCTCTCCTCAAGGGGTACGTGTTAACGCATATTATTTTGACGAACAACCGGCTTCGAGTTGCTCGGCTGTTGCTGAGCATTAGCGACAACGATCTCTTTTCCCTTCCCCTTTTTCATTTCGGGAGTCTGGCTTTGGAAGAGGAGGTCTATGTCCCATCTGATCCATTTGCGCTAACTTGTCGATCAGGGCTTGGAAGGTAGTCGGCTTGAAGAACATCATAAATTGCGAGATGGTGGCTTGCGGATCAGGGTTCCCACAAACATACCCACTGCAGGAGCTTCTTCAATGCGTTGCTCGCATTTCGACCATAAATTCCGCCACCGTATAGCATATTGGACCCATGTCTCTCCTGGCTTCACCCTGGCGTTAATCAGTACCGTCATCGGGGTGCGTTCGCTGGCGCTTGCAAAACGCTGGGTAAACAGTAGCTCCATCTTCGTGAAGGTCTTGATAGAGTCGTTTGGGAGCTCAGAATACCACTCGAACACTGTATCTGACAAGCTGCCGACAAACTGGCGAAGCGATAGTTTGTCATCACCGCCGGTGTTGCCGCAGAGTGCCCTGAACTGGGAAACATGCTGGTGGGGATTGCCCGTCCCCTTATAGACATGGAACTTGGGAATTGTATAGCCCGGCGGGTACTTGATCTGGTCGTACCAACTCGGATATGGTCGTCCTGTTTTTACGACCTGGCCGGCTGCTTCAGTCGCATGATGAACTCGTATTTGTTGGGCTATGTACTCGTCCAAGTCAGCTTTGGAGATTGTCACCTCTTTAGATGTTGATAGAGCTGGTGGAGGATTCGACGTTTCTCCCCTATCGTCTTCAAGGACGATCGGGGGATCTTCAGCTGGAGGATCTTGTTGGATCATCATCCCCACCATGTCTTAGAACAGGAGGGCTATACGCTTTATATTAGCTGCTTGTTCAGCAGCCACTTTATCCTTCTTCTCTAATATCCGACGAAGGAATTCGGCGTCAGTTTCTTGCTCCTGGCGTTCATCCGAGAACGTTTTAGGGCTTTCTTTTAGCCCAGTGAATGCAGCCATCGCGGTCATCATTTCTTAGAGCTTCTGCTGCTGCTCCTGCGCTTTGGTCACCGATCGCGTAAGCGGTCTATAACCTGTGGATATGCGGCTGTCCTCTTTACCAGACGCTATGTAGACGGTATGAACTACGATGCCCCCTGAGTTAGGGCGTTTGGGTTCACCACCTTTGATATTCGCCGTCGGCGTGAGGACTTTCTCCGGCCTTCTCTCTTATGGGCCGTTGAAGTTGAGGGGGGCGTTGCTTTGGGCACCCAAGTGGTCATCGCCTTTCGTTGCTTGACCAGAGGATTTTCTTCTTGCCGACTTTTCGACTTCTTGTGTTGGCGAGAGAAATTAGGATCAATCACAGATTTTCAGACTCGTCGCCATGTCTTGTAGATCCTGGAGGACAGCGATTGAGGAGACTGCTCCGGCTTTTCTACTTCCACGGCGGTCTCTACCGGTGGAGGAGATCTTTTGAGCACCGCAGTTGGTGAATTTCTGCGTATCCTGTCCAGCAGCTCAAAACTGTTCCCAGTTGGAACAGCAGCATTAACTTCCACCGTTGGCGCTGGCGGAGTTATCCCAGAGGGGGAGTTGCCCCCAGTCTTTCTTATCCGGCGCAAGTAGCGTCGTCGGGCGTGACGAGCTATCGGTATTGGTTCAGCGACAGAGATAGCTTCTTCTTGCCCCCTGTTCAGGCGAGGGACTGTTGCCGGTGTCAGCCTCTTGAAAACTGACGTCCATTGAGGAGTTGTGTCTAACCGGTCAAAAGCAGATTTCTGAGCAGGAGTGGGAACGAGAGCAGTCAGTCTCATGAACACCGAGCCACTGGGAGGAGAACCCGCCTTGACGACTTCAGGAGCAGCTGTCTTTTTTGGGATGACCGCCTCAGGTGTTATGGGCTTCTTGATAGGCCCTTTGGTGCTCGAGCTCAGCCTGGTGAAGACTGAAGAATTGGACGACCCGTTGAGTGGGGCCGTGGGAGTAGCAAGTCGATCGAAGACCGACTTTCTTAAAGCTTTCGGTGCGGGCACATGGATGGTGAAGCTTGCTGGAGGGATCATGGTTCCGAAGAACAGGCCCATGGTAGCCTGAGTCACTTGCTCCACAGGCATAGTAAGGACGGAGGACGCTTGAGGCCCATATGCTACGTCTCCAGGTGAGTCGGAGCATCGGTTGCATTGGCACTTCGAGCAGTTCGAGCAATTTGAGGCCATTGATGCTTGATTTCTGTGCCAGGCAAAAGACCAAATCTTTGTAACTTGAAATCCAAAGGCAACCATTAAAAAACCGCGATTCGTTCGCGAAAACGACACATGAAGTGTGGAGTGGAAAGAGGAAAAGGTCCCACCGTGCGTGCCAGAATCCGTTCCCCTCCGAATGGCGGCGACGACGTGAGGGCGTCTTGCCTGAGATTCAGGGTAGATGTTATTTGGTTTTATCCGTCTACCTCTCTGAAGATGCCAGGTTGATTTATGGCACCGTGTATCGGAGGTTTAGACGGATGCGGCCGATGTAGCAGACTTCGTCAGATTCCCTCTCGCTAGAGGGGTTTTTGATTATGGGGACGCTCTTCCCTGCAGGCGCAAGCCCCTGCAGTTAATTACGCTACCGCATCGCGGTAACCACTTTCTCCTTCTCCAGAATTTCACTTCGTGTCGTGTATATTTGTTTTGTTTATGGTTTCCCGTGGATTGTATACGAAGACTAAGTGATGCCATCGCCCGTAGGACGTGGATTAGTCCAAATCCGTATTTACTTAGATTTGGGTTTGGTGTTTTAGTTTAAGGATATGTTAGCCATATTTAGGCTAAGATCAACATAAACATTCATTAAGGATACGTTAGTCTGATTTGAGACTAAGATCAACTTAACGGAATCGTTTGGATCCGGCTAAAGAGCATTTGGGGGCTCTATTGTTCCAGTTTAGGGACATAGTGGTCCATAGGTAGTTTAAGGACGTTTCGGTCCATATTCCAGTTTAGGGACATGGTGGTCCATATTCCAGTTTAAGGACATGGTGGTCCAAATGTAGTTTAAGGACGCATAAGTCCATGGGTTTAAGGACCCCACAGTCTGTGTTGATGTGTAGTTGTCGGGACCCGTCACCTCTCTGACGTCGTTGAAGGATTACAACGATAGGAGTCAGAGAAGTTCGGAGATGTACCCCCGAACCGGATGTAAATTGATTTAAGAGAGCAGCTGTGCTCAATCAATTTAATTTGAGGACTTACGGCCATGATTGGACTAAGTCCAGTTTGAAAAATGTTTAACATTTTTATTTGTCTTTGGCCTATTAGGCCTGTGCTAGGGCTTTGCCCCTTTTTAAATAATGCACTGCATTTCTTATTTTGTTTGGGCTCTGCCCTTTAATAAATGATCCAGAGCATCAATTTTTGTTTGGGCTCTGCCCTTTTATAAATGATGCAGAGCATCAATCTTGTTTGGGCTCTGCACTTGCATTGCAATTTATTTTGGCCTACTAGGCCTTTTTGATTTGGGCCTGGCCCTTCAGTAAACAATGCAGTGCATTTGTCAGGCGCTTTGCGCCAATCACTGAGCGCAAGCACTTGTGGTGATGACACGTGTCACGCAAGCGCAGTGCGCTGCGCTTGCGCTGCTGACACGTGGCACGCTCTAGCGAGTTGCGCCAATTTCAGAGAGTAAGGCTCTATCTTAAAAGCGCATAGCGCAAGTGGTTTAGGTGCTGACACGTGGCGCTCTCTGGTAGCTTGCGCCAACCCAAGAGCGCAACAGTGCAGTTTTGCAAGTGCAGGACACTGTTTAATTTCTTGATCCAATTTAGATCAGAGAAAACAATTTTTCTTGTTTTCAGAGAACCAGTGGTTCATAAAAAGTGCAAGATACTATTATTATTTGTTTTTTTATTGAAGATCGTTGATCTTGTTCTTAGATAAATGATCTATTAGAAGAAATTCTTCTATTTTATGAAGGTTTTTACCTTTTTCTTGAACTTTCTTCAGAGTTCTCTCTGTTTTTGAGGTTCTTAATCTCTCACAATATTGATCCTTTTTGAATTGGGGTTTAGGGGTCTTTATATAGTGCCCATAAGTTTGTTAAGTTTGTTAAAGAGATCATTCTCTGAGTGATTTGGGGAATTTTCCCTACCGTTGGATTTTTGATCCAAGGGCTTCTGTTTTACAGAAGACAATCTTCTTGTTTTAACAAGAACAGAAGGATCTTAATAGAATTTAATTCTGTTTGGCGGAAACGCCCCGGCGCGTGACACGTGTCGCGCAGCGCACAGCGCAGCGCAAGTGTGCTGACATGTGTCACGCGGCGCACGGCGCTGACACGTGTCGCGCAGCGCACGGCGCAGCGCAACTGCGCTGACACGTATGGCGCAGCGCACGGCGCAGCGCATCTGCGCTGACACGTGTCGCGCAGCGCACGGCGCAGCGCAACTGCGTTTACGCTGACACGTGTTGCGCGGCGCAGCGCTTGCGCAACTGAAGCGTTGCTTTCTTTAATTTTTTTAAATAGAGTCTTGCTCTGATTGGGCGCGCTGCCTTGGGCACTGCGCTGACGTATCAGCTTTTGACACGTGGCGCGCAGCGCAAGGAATTTGAAGCGTTACTTCAAATTTTGAATTTTTGAAATTCAAACAGAGCTTTGCTTTGATTGGGGGAAACACGCCTGAACCGTGAAAACCCTTTGTTTGGGACTCTAAAGACTCGTTAATATGCTGGCAGTGGGTTTAACCACAAGCTCGTCAACGGCACTAGCTGTACGTTACGACTACCCAGATATTGAGCGAAAGGAAAGCCGACGAGCAAACTCATCCAAACCCCTACTAAGCCTGACAGTGACAATATCCATACTGTCCGGTCTGTTCGTCTAAGAGTATCACATATTGAGTCTAGGGGGTGGATAAAGTTAAACCCCTACTGACGCGATAATTCATGTCGGTATGTAACCCATCACCACCTGAGAACCCATCGATCCTGGATCGGTAATTCTCGTCTACCCAGGCTGAGGATTTCTGGTGATGGCCACCCGTGCACAACGTGACATCAAACCCTAATACCGGGAGAGACGAATCCCCAACGATCCGCTCACCGCCTCCATATGGCTCGGGACTGTACCCAACTAAAACCTGTTTGCACGACTCCTTTGAGCCGTGGTAGGGTAGTAATCAAAGCACATGGGGAACTCACACGAGACAAATGATGATCTCAGGTCGACAGACTAACCTGTACACATGTCATCTGGGAACTACTATCTGACAATAGGTATAACACTAACTAGCAGGTTCCCGGCGAGTCCGTCTAGTGTACTCATAACCCAATGAGCACCTGTATACTATCTTAGGTGAACAAACTAACACCAATGGCTTGTGAGACCCGGCCACTGCCCCTCGTTGGGGTCTCGTTCGGTATACACTAGTCTACTCCGGAGTACTGATGCCTGGTCTCGATACTCCTACGACTAGGGACATTTAAGGATGTGCTTATAGACCACCCAGCTCCTACGTATATGATCGCCATCATAGTACTGGTAGTCAAGCAAGAATCTTATAGGCGCTATCAACATGTAATAGTGATCTGTAATCCTACCTGAAGCATGTACATGATGATAAAGACAAACAAGATAGCATATTATCATCTCGAGTAAGAATGTTCTACCGGTATAGGTCCTCCCTCAATCATCACAATCGTGTACCTACGATTCAATAATTGACTTGAGGGCACTATAGCCAACAATCTCTCACTTGCACTTAAGACCAATTATTGCGGTGTCGCATACTTACAGCCCGTGTGATACCGAACACCCAACTTCTCTACTAATCAGTTTCGCAAAGCTCGTTGGTGAAACTATTGCTTTCGAGAAATAGTCTCAGTGTTTCTTTCTGTATCTCTTTATATCTCAACTTCGCGGAGAAAACTATCTCCCGAAATGAGCAATACCTGTCTTAGAATATGTCGGGATATCTGATGGGACCCAGTTTACAAATGAACTCAAAATCCAGAAAACTTCTTAGACTGTATTGTCCACTGAACTTAATCAGCATGCTGCGTCATGCCTTTCTCAGTATCCGCTTGGACCACCTGTCCAACATACTGTCCCTCAGACAAGGGAAAAACTATAATTCAGACAGCCACTCTGTCATCCAGGACACCTTGGAAGTCTGAAATGATAACCGTCTCCTGAAAGAGACTGCCGTTACCATATCCCTAAAACATCCATTTATGTTCATAAACTGCTTCCCTACATTTCTCCAGGATTGGATTAATATATGTTTATTGCAGCTGGTGCAAAAACAACATCTGGTGTGGTACTTGACATTTCATGATTAACTCAATTACCTAAGTAAGTGATATGTTAATCATGCAGATCACTCTCCCCTTTAGTCTGTAAGACATTTTTAGAGAGGGCGACTCCATCTCCTGCAGGTACACCACCATGCCAGGAGTCATCCATTCTAAAACACTTTAGAATAATGTCAAGTACCCAAATTGGGACACTTCCTAAATCTAGATCTAAAACCATAGATGTAGTAACCAGAAACCCTGATATTATATCCATGTCCTATATGGAGAAACAATTGTGTGACAACCATAGTATAACCGATCGTAGTATAGGAATTTCACTTCCTATAAACTGCATGTCATCCCAATATCAGGACATCACATCCTACTACCTTCTTACCAGATCCATCTTCTATTCTGATGAAGTCAAAGCCTATGACTGTCACATCAAAAATAGATGATCTATTTCCGCTATACCTGTTTTAGTCTAGAAATAGGCATAAGCTACTTGCCCTGTATACTTTCGCTGCTCGCACTGACTACAACAACTCTCTGGCAAAGTTATGTACACGTGCACTTCTAAACCTAGTTTAGAACGACGCTATACTTATCCTCCTGCCGGGTCTCATAGTCTAGAACAGCAGCAATGACAAGTCTGGGTAAACAAGAACCTCTCTGTCACCGTCTCTGAGAAGACCGAAGTATCTCTCGGGTGCCTGAGATTACCCACCAAATCTGCAGAGTGGCTAATGGCATGTCAGATCCAATTGAATCCTTAGGTTCTATTAAATATTCAGTGATCATTTGTGGTTCTAGAATCACTTCCAGTTCTACCATACTCCCACTTTTGTTTTCTGAAAAAATCCATTTTGCTAAAACTGTGGCGAGTCAAGAACAATATCACCATTGATCTTCCTGATGGTAGAAAGTTAACCCTCGTCAAAACCCGGGATAATCCACAAACTGCCATTACTGAAACGTGCCTCGAATTTATCCGGATTCTGGTTTTAAGCATCAGCCGGACAACTCCTTATACCTTAACATCGTTAAGATATAAATTGATTCTATATATATCCAATATAGAAACAAAAGCACTAATTTAATTGGAACCAGATTCAAAATCATGCAGCTGTCTCCAGTACATATGAATCAAATGGAATGAGGCATATCAGCATTACTCATCAAGGAGTGCATCCATATATGGGTAACCTGAAAGAGAAGTAAGTTCTCAAAATCTATTACTATCAACAGAATACCAAACACAAGTATCTACATCTTCGATCACCTTGAAAAATCCTGATATTTGCAACATGTGGTTCTCTACTTTATTCATATACCAATAATTTCTCAAAATTTGAACCTTGTATTTCAGTGAAACACATACCTAAAAACTAGAGAAGTCACAAGTAAACAGAATATAGTACGAGTACCAACCTCTTTATCCTAGTGGACACTGGACAACATACAATAGTTTGTACAAGTCCCCTGAGTTCAATAACTCAAACCCTGTACGTCGTAGATTGAAAACTGTACTATGGTTAAGAAGAATTACACCGCTGTTGAATGCACCTTACCTAATCATCAACTGATATAGGTAAATGTTATAGACATAATTTCAAAAAGTTATATCTCACTTTATAAAATAAACGTACAGATATATCAGTTTGAAATTGGTGCATAACAACGGATATTCAAAACCAAATATTTGCTGTCCGGCAAAAACCCAGGTGATTTCCTCAAATATCACCAATTACAACGAATTCTGATATAATGAGGATATAATCACATCATTCCCAATATCTTACTCCTACTCACCATCTGTAACATTATACAGATGTGAGAAACGATTCTGCTAAATACATACCCTGGAGTTAGAATCCAATTGTGAAAACAGTTTTCAATTAACATTGCACAGTAAATCTGGAACATGAAAATGTTTCAAAGGGGTATCCGGGTGATCCTAATAATGCCTCTTCCACTATCCAGATTCATGACAGTAACCGTATATTTCTTTGCCATCTCTCCAATCCCTTTATTTGTTTTTACTCTTTACCTTCTGTACACCACACTTAGGCTAATTGATTTTCTTCCTTCCCTACCTTTTGGCACCAGCCTAAGGTTTGGAAGAAAACTATCCAATAAGCGTAATATGTGTACTTTCCTAATACCAGGAGCTCTCGCAACCTGAGAGAAGGTAAAGGGAAAAGACAACCGAATAATCCTTATTCTATTTCTCCAGAACCAGAATCCATCCTCGAACTGGAACAAGTTCCTTTGAGTTCGTATGTAACTATACGATGGAATATCCAATAAATGTGGATCTTCGTAGTGACACGGAATGTTTCGGAAAAAAGCAAAGGTGAACTAGGAGCGGCAGGGGTATACGCGGTTTCATCGTGAATGATAGTAGTCGCAATGTCTTTTTCCCTCACTCTAATATCTTTATATATCTTTACTTGTTACCTTCTGTACATCAACTTTAGACTAATTGGTTTTCTTCCTTCGGCACCAGCCTGAGGTTTGGAAGAAGACTATCCAATAAGCGTAATAGGTGTACTCTCTCCTAATCCTAGGAGCCTGTTGGCTATAGTTCCCTCAAGTCAATTATTGGATCACAGGCACATGATTGCAATGATTGATGGAGGATTTATACCAGTAGAACAGTCTTACTCGAGATGATAGTATGCTATCTGGTTTATCTCTATCATCGTGTATATGCTTTAGGTGACATTACAGATCACTATTACATGTTGATAGAGCCTATAAGATTCTTGCTTGACTACCAGCAGCATGATGGCGATCATATACGTGAGAGTTGGATGGTCTATAAGCACATCCTTAAAGTGTCCCTAGTCATGGGAGTTTCGAGACTGGACATCGATACTCTAATAGTAGACTAGTGTATACGGATCAAGACCCCGACGAGGGGCGATGGCCGGTCTCATAAGCCATTGGTGTCAGTTGGTTCACTTAAGATGTATACATGTGCTCATTGGGTTATGAGTACACCGGACGGACTCGCCGGGAACATGCTAGTTGGTATTATACCTATTGTAAGATAGCAGTTCCCAGGTGATATGTGTACATGTTAGTCTATTGACCTGAGATTGTCATTTATCTCGTATGAGTTCCCACTGTGCTTTGATTGCTACCCTACCACGGCTCAGAGGAGTCGTGCAAACAGGTTTTAGTTGGGTATAGTCCCGAGCCATATGGAGGCAGTGAGCGGATCGTCAAGGGATTCGTCTCTCCCGGTATATTGGGGGTTGAGGTCGCGGAGTGCATGGATGGCCATCACCAGAAATTCTCGGCCGGGGTAGACGAGAATTACCGATTTAGGATCGATAGTTCCTCAGTTGGTGATATGTTTCATGCTGATACTAAATGTCAAGTTATTAGGGGTCTGACTTTATCCACCCCCCAGGCTCGATATGCGATACTCATAGACGAACGGGCTGGACTGTACAGATATTGTTACTATCAAGCTCAGTAGAGTTTCAGGATGAGTTCGCTCGTCGGTCTCCCTTTCGCTCAATACCAGGATAGCCGTTACGTACAGCTAGTGATACTGAAGTGCTTGTGGTTAAACCCACTGCCAGCGTATTGATGAGTCTTTAGAGTCCCACACAGAGGGTTTCCTTGGTTCATACGAAACGTTGTAGAGGCCGTATGGTTTTATGGCAGGGTTCGATCATATTCGTGCACTTGTGCACAAATTATGATCGGACGGATAACACTAGTGAGCTTTGGTTTAAGACGGATCCTAGTATTATATTGTTGGATTATTTTTGTCTCGTTGTATTCGTATTCAGTCGGAATACGGATGCTGGTATGTATATACGAATGAGGGGTATTCTTGTAATACGTTACGAGTTTACTTTAAAGTTGTCATTTCCTTTTCTTTCTTTAAACATTTGGATTAATGTTTATTGGTGAAAATGTGAGTGAAAGTTTTGTCCTTGAGCATTTATTGTGGCTTGTTGTGAGGGATGGGTTGCTTATGGCTGTTGATTATTGAGTGTAGGAATTTAGTGGATTTTTTTTGTGTGAGGGATTCTTTTAGTGGTTGCGGTTTTGTGTGCAGGAAAAGATTTTCATGAGTTGCTTTTTAGCACAAATTTCTCACTATATAAAAAAAACAGCCACCAAAAAAAACCCACAGCCACTTCATACTTCACCACTTCATTTTTCAACAGTCATCACCAATTCATTCACAGAGCCACTTCTTTTCAATTCTTGGCCAAAAATTCTAAGAGCTCACATTTTCTCATACTTGGCAACTTCATTCACCTCCACCCAAATCCTTGGGTACTTTGAGAAAAAGTAATCACATACAATCTCTACTTCATCTTGGGTATCTAGGCTAGTAAACTGGATGCCCGAGTTGCTTCGGTTTTGAAATAGGAGCCCGTATTACTAATTCTCGACGTGGATCGTCTTCGACGAGGGAGACCGGAGAGCGAACATGTTCGGGGCAGCCGCGAGGAGCTTGGGAAGAGGTTGAAGACCGAAGGACACGGATCGATCGGTATAATCTCTTAAACTCATTTTACAGTTTACTAGTATAGGGTTAATAGTTCGATCCGGAAATCGGGTTCCGTCAGCCCCGGGTTTTAAAAGTTTTTTGTTCCGTGTTTGGCCACGAATTGATGGCCGGGGCACTGGCGTATCCCAACATGCCTCACAACCCGAGAGAAGGTAAAAGGAGAAGACAACTGAATAATCCTATTCAATTTCTCCTGAACCAGAATCCATCCTCGAATCTGGAACAAGTTCCTTCGAGTTCGTATGTAACTATACGATGGATTATCTAATAAATGCGGATCTTCATAGTGATATATGGTGTTCTGGAGAAACGCAAAGGTGATATAGAGGTGGAAATGATATATGCGACACCGTGACATTCCAAAACCCAAAGTGTTTTAAGAAGGTTCGGTTAACTTGGTTCATGAGTTTTAATTTAGGGTCGGGCCATGGTCGCTGCCAAAGAGAGAGAGAGAAAAGAAACACTCACTGTGCACTCTAACCTAGATCAAAATGGTTAATCACTTTATCTAATCAGGATGACTCCCACTGTTTCCTCGAATTCTCCTCCAAACTGAAAAGTAGAATTAGTCGAGATTATCTAAAATCACCCGAAGAGTAATCCTACTCATCAGTGGGAATTGGGATCCAACTATCATCGCATGATAACTTGATGGAAGCCAATCAAGTCACCACACTTCAGAAGGTATGTGCATGCCTGGCAAGTTTCCTGTATGTTTGAAACTCCCGATGTGGTTTTTACCCCAAACGACTTATGACCTTGACTAGGTCAACATATTATAAGTCGCAAGTCAAGTTCAACCCGTCATTATCCTGGATTAATTAGACCCACCCGTACGAGCCCTTGACTAGGTCAGCATGACCGTACGACTGTCATAACCAATCGCATATCCATGCAACAGAAAAATACTACAGAGCTACCGAACACTACGCCTTGACTAGGTCAACATACGTAGCACGAATACTAAGCAATAATACTCGTTTGAAATGATGGAGGTCTACGGCTGGTTTTTGGCGAAAAAACCTTTAACGTAATGAACTTGATATCGTTGAAGGAATCCAAGTTGTTTTACAAATATATAGTGGCGAAAACTTTTGCTAAAGAGGTCACTCCCTGTGAAAAGATCTCGGCTAGAATATGGTGCAGGATATTCCAAACTGAATACCACGATGCAAAGCAAAAAATAATCGACTACAGTAAAATTATTACGTTGACGCAAACTTCTGCTCAAGGGGTCACTCCCGATGAAGCGATCTCGGCCCTTGCCTCGTCGAATGGGGTACTGGATATTCAAAATCGAATACCACTGTGCAATGCAAAAGAGAACGTCTGTAATGTCAGTTTTTAAAAACTTGGTTCCAACAACATCATACATAGGTTTGTTTTATTCTTATATTGATCAAAATCAACGCAGTCCCATCAATTAATCACACCAGAAAAGAACAAAAATAAAATGTATGTATATGCCATCCGCATTCGCCACTGGGTCCCGTCATCACCCATTAGGTTACTTAACTAACGATAGAGCGGGGACAGGACTAGCGCGGGTGCAAAACATATACAACATCTATTAGTATATATATAAATATATATAATAATCGTCCCATGCATGATATAAAGCAACATCACAGAAGCATCACAGAAAATCAGCCAAGCAACACAGAGTGGTAGATAATCCTAGATCCTCGGGTTTCACTTGAGCCGCAAATGAGACCCGACGTTCCCCCGTCGTGTGGATAACCTGTGCAATGAAAACCTAGACCCCTATGAGTGCGGCAAGTTACCCGCCAATCTCAGAAGTGAGGCAACCCCAATCAACAGCGTGAATGGGTCACCCAGCACTTCATGGAATCCGGTAACTTGAGCATCCCTCCGTGGGTCAACCTATACCCCTACGAGTGTGGAAAATAGCCCATCAATTCCAGAGTAAGGTCCCTTCTGTCTCAACGCCATGAGATGCGGACCTGTTGCCCTCTAGAACCCGACTATTCATGCACTCCACCGCGGGGTAATCCTAGTGCGGAAAAGAAAATAATATCTACAAGGGTGACATCGACCTCAACCTGGTCGTGCCACAAAAAAATAATATACAAACTGGCAGTGACGGCAGTCCACATGTCGAACGCTCGCCCCGCAATATCAAATGTACAAATGAAACTAAACTGTACTAACATTGCATCCAAGATATCCACCACGACGATCCAACCACAATCACAGCACAACACAGAACATCAACGCGAATGTCACGTTCGCAAACCCGTCTAAAAGGGCATATAGCAATTAGACGAGTTGTACCACTCTAATGACATTCACGATCGCAGATAGTAATTTATATACTGATAAACATTTAAACAGTGTTAAATTATCGACTTTGAAACACCCCGAATGGCACCTGAACAATAGATAACAAAATTTCCAAAATGGGCAAAACAAACAATACCACTGAACTAATATTTCAGAGACCAGAGAACCCTAAAAAAATCAAGTCCCGAGTCTTCTAAAAAACCGGCCACACCCGTATTTTTGCAAATCTCGCCGGGTTAAATCTGACGGATGGGGCTCGTTTTTGTAGGGTGTTCTAGTTGTCATAAAAATAGCCTTCTGCAATTGCTTAAAATTTTTCTTTTGAAGACTCTGAAAATTCGACAGAGACCGGAATCTACAGGTTATCGTTTCGGAGTTGTTTCGTTTCGATACTTTGACATTATTTAAACTAGCTAGATAAGGGTTTAAAGGTTGGCTCTGATACCATGTTGGGTTACGGCAGTGTCCCGGCAATCAAACCGTGGCCAAAATTTTCTAAACTGGCGCTACCA